>CM029019.1:173070294-173252794 GCA_016801055.1 Panax notoginseng
AAACCCTAGTTAGCAAACCTTAAGGGTGATTATCAAACCCTAAGGGTTAAGATTAAAGGGAATCATGTTAAATGACTAAACTACCCTTAAAATTATGTGAGATATTACCAAAATACCCTTTTAGAGATAAAATTATTAAAATACCCTTTTACTTAACTTGTAAGTTAAAATATTTGCCAAATCTTGTGACTCATCACTTTGGATAACAACATGTGCTCCAAATCAAGCTAAATCAGATCTTATATGCCACCTAGCAACATCTAAGTTCATTGAATCAAAGTGAGAGATTAAAGAAAGAGAAAAACCAAAGATAAGTCTTATTTGTGTTCTACACACTAGCCAAGTCTCTCTCTCTCTCTCTCTCAAAGCCATGAAAACTAACTTGTAATTCAGTCCCTAGATAAGTCCATAACACCCCAAGATCAGATTAGGAAGCAAGGATCAAAGAATATTCAAAGAGAGGTATAAACCCTAACCAAGTTTGATCTTGTATGCTAAGATAAATTTTGTGTTTATTTATGTGTTATATGATGTTATTTAGTGATATGATGATATATCATGGATCCATAACATCCAAGTGCTTAAATATGAAGTTTTAAAAACTGTCAAGAACCCTAGATTTATGGCTTGGCAGCCAAATGTCAGAGGCCATAGATCCAGATTTGTTAATTGTTAGACTTGTTAGACGTATCAGTGTTGTAGTATGCTATGAGGGGAGTAATCTGGAAGTGGAATCATGTTTATATCATGTCTAAATTCCAAGTTATTAGTGGTCAAAGTAGGTTGACCAGTCATGACTTTGCATTTCTAGGTAACCTAGAAAATTCCCAAATTGGTATAACAGCCTTTTGTTGGGCTCAGATCTTGCATGTGTTATGTGTTTAGCTTTTGTAAATGTATCATATGGACTATAGGATAAGGACATTAGGTCACATAAACAACCAACATAATCAAAGTTATGAGTAGTCAAAGTAGGTTGACCGAGCACAGTTTGGGTTTTCTGGAATTTCCAGAAAACTGATGAACAAGATTTCTGACAGGGTTTGACCGACCTAGATCTTGCATATGTGATGTAGTCAAGCTATCTAGGTGTAGTACTTTTGTTCTTTAACATGTGATCTACAAGAGTGTAACACCCTAATACCCAAACAATGTCCAGAAATCAAGTTATTGAAGCCACAAAGTAGCTACCAAGAACTGTTTGGGTTTCTGGGTAACCCAGAAAACCCAGAACAGGCCTGACAGCCTCTTTGAGCCCTTAGATCTTCATGATGTGAAGTAGTTAGATCATGAAATTGCTTTGTACTTGTAGCCTTACACTAGTACAACACCATGATTAACATCTCAAGCCCAGATTCATGATTAGTGAAGAATTAACCATGGTCAAAGTAGCCCCCAGGGCATTGACCATGGTTGTTCTTCAGTGATGAAGAACACCAACAGCGACAGTTTGTGTCGCTAAAGCCTATAGTGACGGTTTTATTAAAATTAATTATATTAATTTCCAATAAATTAATAAAAATAGAAAATAATTCCTAAAAATTCAAAAATGAGTTTTAAAAATTATTTTAAGTTATAAAAAAATTAACTTTTGATAATTTGACATTATTTTCATTAATTTTTTAATTTATTTAAATATTAATGATATTAAATTTATTTAATAATTATATTAAATAAATTAGTTAAAATGATTTTAATATTTTAAAAATCATTTTAAATGATAATAAAGTGTTTAAAACTATTTTAAGTTATAAAAGATGACTTTTAATATTTTGAGATAAATTTTATTAATAATTTAATATTAATGATAATAAACTTATTTAATAATTATATTAAATAAATGGTTTAAAAATGATTTTTATGATTTAAAAATGATATAAAGGATTTAAAAGTATTTTAAGTTATAATAAATGACTTTTAATATTTTGATGAGAAATACATTAATATTTGAATATTAATGGTAATTATTTAAAAAAGATTTTAAAGGTTTTAAAAATCATTTAAGGGTAATATAAGTGTTTTAAAAATATTTTGAGTTATTATAAATAACTTTAATATTTTGACATGGATTTCATTAATATTTTAAAATTATTTAATATTAATGATAATGGGATTATTCAGTATTTAAATCATTTAAAAATGATACCAGTGTTTGAAAAATTATTATAAAAGATAATAATTATTTGAAAATTATTATAAGCTTCTAAAAATATTATAAAGGATAATTTAATTATCTAAAATAATATTAAAGCTATAGAATAGAGTCTTATTGAAAATAAACTCATTTATTATCTGTCATGAAAATCGAGGCACCGAATTAATAACGAAGTCCAACCAAACTGAAATAGTTTGACCTGATAAGTGTTAGTATAGGTTCTAAACACTGTTGTGACTACCTGATTATGTGTCTAAGTGATATAATGAATTTGAATAACAGTATTATGTGTTGTGATGTGTTACGCTAATTGCGAGAGCAACATTATTGATGATAGGCCTTTCAAACGAAGCTAATTTATATTGTGTAGCAGTAGTCAACGACCAAGACAAGTTTCCTTAATTCAATCTCGAGTTATTACCTTTCAAACATAGTAGTGGGTAATTATTGTTGATTATTCCACATATGAGATTTATTATTGATT
Organism: Panax notoginseng; assembly: GCA_016801055.1. Taxonomy (NCBI): domain Eukaryota; kingdom Viridiplantae; phylum Streptophyta; class Magnoliopsida; order Apiales; family Araliaceae; genus Panax; species Panax notoginseng. Next base: position 173,072,934 of record CM029019.1, read on the forward strand.
ATTCCCAGTTAGTGCAAGTTCATTAAATCAAACTGAATTTTAAATTTTGAAAATATGACTGGGGAATAACTATTATCGGTTATTCACAATATTATTGTTGATTGCAAATAGTGCAGTTGATTTCTGTCTATTATTTAACAGTTTTTGAACTTTGTCTCAGCTAATCATTTTGGCGAGACTGATATTTGTTGAAACTTGATACGTTCTAGTATTTGAACTAAGTTATAATTAAAAGATCAATGCCAATTATTTTAGCTAGATTGATATAGATAGTATATGTTGATATCATAGTATTTCTTTGATAGCAATACAAATCATATTGTTGTGGTACGAACTCTTGATGTAAGACCGAGATGAACAACCCTTATATAAAGGGGACTTTGTGGTCGAATATCCGGCTATTGCGCTATTTTGAGTATTATGCATAATATAGGGTACAATGAAGCTGATCACTTTATGTACTTGCGGAGGTGTATGATTTAATCTTTATAGTTATCTGATGCGCCTAGGGGTAATTCAGCATTGAATAACTGATAATTACTCGAATTATTCAAGATCCATTGTGATCACTCAGCATAAAAGCTGGAAATATTCCACTTTGTTATTGAAGTAGTATTATCTCTTGTTAATCAATTGAACATTATTGAAACTTCGAAAGAGTTTTACTCTTTCATCATTGAATTGTTGTTTAGCCTATAGTTTGATAAATTCTTGTTATCGATAAATGATTTATTCAGCTAATTCGAAATCCTTTAAACATTGTTGAAGTCCTTTCGAATCTAGACTCTAATATTCTTGATTCATATCTTTTATTGTATGTTTTAACTTGCGGAGCAAACTCGTTGCTCACCCTTGCTTAAATATAACATTTCAGCTAAAAACGAAGTAGTAGGAAGGCTAGAGAAGGACAAGGGCAAGAGCAAAGTGCAGGAGTAGTTATTATAAACTTTACTTATTGTGTCAGTATGTTTAAACCTTTTTGTATATCTGAAGGTATGTATGTCATGTTAAGGTTAGACAACCTGGGATATTGTATTAAAGATATTAATTAATGGTATGTATGATGATATTCATAAATGAATGGGTTATTAGATGTTATTTATATGATGGATTGTGAGCACCAAACTCAGGGTTAGGTAACCTGGATTTGGGGGCGTCACAGGTTGGTATCAAAGCTGTAGGTTATAAACCTTAAGTGGGGGGAAAACCTTAGGATTATAACCATAAGAAAGATAAAGAAAACTCATTTAGAGTTCTAAGTGAGGGATTGACGAAGTGCATTAATAGTAAGATGTGTGGAAACATAGTGTTTATAAATTTTGTGCTGGTGATGTACTAATCAAGATTGTTTAAAACTGATTGTAGGATGTCAGGAGATGATGAAATGGTTACAGACATGTTAGCAGCTGTTGCACCAATGACATTAGCTAAGGTGCCAGCTCAGAGTGAGTCGGTTGAAGAATTTGTAAGAGACGAACCTATGGTGAATCTGGGAAGCGATCATGGCGAGTATCCCGAAATGGATCTGAATTAAGATGAAGAAGTAGATTCCAAAGAAGTTAAGGTGGAGTAAGAAATTAAAATCGAAGTGGGAGAAAAAGGTAGAGTAGGAATCGAAAAAGGTCAGGTATCTGCAGAAGTTCAAGAACTAAGGAATAAGGTGTTTCTCTTGGAGGAGTTGTGGAAGACGGAGAGGGCATTGCGCGAGATGATAGAAGAAAGGAACAATCTGAAGACACAAGTGGATAGAATGAGGGCAGAAGGTGGTGGATCATCTGAAGATTTAATCAAGCAGAAGAAGGGTAACAATAAAAGGAAAAGGAACAATGGCAGTGATAATAATTCAGGAAATTCAAATCCAAAGAAAAAGCAAGCATATGGTAAGTGTGGAAAGAATCATTTGGGAGAATGTATGATGGGGAAAAATGTGTGTTTTAATTATGGACAGGAAGGACATATTTTGCCAAATTGTCTTAAGCCAAATAAAAGAAGATGTTTCTTATGTGGTGGAATGGGTCACAGGTTCAATAAGTGTCCTAAGAAGAAGACAGGTGAAGGGAGTGGACTGTAGACAGATTAAGCATAAGCAGTAGTACCTTTTGGTAGTGAGATGATATATTAAAGATTGCAATATTGTAAGCGATTAGTAGACATATATATATATATATATATATATATATATATATATATATATATATATATATATCTGTATGAATGTTGTGACACCCCCAAATCTCGGTACTTCATTACCTCAAGATTCGGTGTTCACTTAATCAAATCATTCATATCTAACTACCCAGTTATAATAAAAATTGAATAATAAACCTTCCCTTAAGGGATTACATAAACAAAATCTCCTAGGTTATCTAACCTTTAATGACAATCATTCAAATGCGAAAATTAAATAAATACTTCATTACATCAATCACAGTCTAGTAAATAATTGTCAACATATTACAAGTCTTCAGTACTTATTCGTCTTTCCCTTTCCTTTACTGGTGCTAGGTACATCTACATTCTCATCTTTAGCTGTAATAGTTATATAAGCAAGAGTGAGCAAACAAAGCTCACTTGAAATAACAAAGAAGAAAATCTTACAACATTTGCCAACTAATAGGCTCAATAGAACTGAACAATAAGTTCTATTAACATTCTGAACTATACAACTGAGGGTCTAATGACCACAAACCATGTCCACAGTTATAAGTAATCTTTCAACTTTAACTTTAACAGTCATAAGACTATAAGAACTCCACGTACTTAGGGGGATCAGCCCTTCGTACAATGTATTGTGCACAACCATTTCAATGCTAAGCGTAAACCTCTAATAAAAGAGTTGTTCATCTCTGTATTTAGAATACAAGTCCGCACCAAAGTAGGTTTGGTTTGGATACATTACAAGGTAATTTAGAATTCAACGGTCATCAACTAAGGATTAGTTGAATACAAAAGAACTAACTGTATGCTATGGAATAATCATAATTGAATCAATATTTGTAACTTAATATCATGCTTTAGGAATAATCTAATAGCATAAACACTGAATAATCATACCATAATTTGCTTGAAACATATAAAGTCAAGGTTATTGAGAATTGGATACTAAGCATGCAAAGTGAATAGTAATTTGAACGATAAAGTTGTTCAACACTAGAATATTAAAATATAGCGATTCACATGCTAAATAACAGGTTACATATTAAAGAAACTTGCTCAATATTAAAGTATAAGATTTAGAATACTAGTATCCTCATGAACAACTAGATACAAAGACTTTCTCAATAATAAACAATCTAGCTCTATGAAAGTGTAGAGTTAGCAACTTGCGTAATTGTAATTGAATTAAAAACAATAACGTACTCAACGAAATTAAACTTGCACAACGAAGTGTTAGAGTTAGAAAACTTGCCTTGAGCACAAGGTAAACCTTACAACTTGAATCTCAATACCCTATATATATGTCATCATGACATAATTAGTCTTTACCAACACTTTATATATATAAAACAAGTATATACATCATGTAGTTTTGATTTTCAATTCTCACAATCGAATTACGTTAATACTAGTTAACCCTTGATAACATGCTCATTTTTTTTTAGTTTAGTACTATTGAAATCATCATTTAACAGTCTTATTATTAACACATAACATTTATTTTCAGACTTAGTATGAATAAATAAAACTATCAGACCATTCTGCTAACTCACGCTGTGGCGCCACAGTTTATACTGTGGGTTGACGCTGCGGCGCTGAGCTGGCGCTACGGCGTGAAACTCAGGCTAGCAGTTGGCACTGCGGCGTGATACCGGCGCTGCGACGCGAGAATAATACTGTTGGGCTGTGCTGCGGCGCCAAACTCCAGACTTCGGCGACAGCCTCGGCAATAGCATAAACAAAAGCCAAATTGGCCTACAAGTTCCAATCTAACAAACTAATTAACATGGAATACACATATAGACTTCATATAAACATAATTTCAACACTCTTAACATGTTTTTACACAAATAATAACATAAACATCAACTTTATAACACCCAATTTCAATGTTTTTGACAAAAACTCTATTTTTGACATTTTTAATGAAACTCATCACTGTAACTTTATTTTTCAACCAAAACTATTAATTCAAACTATCATGTTTATGTTTAAGCATCTACTTTCAAAATCAATAGTCAATATATATATATATATATATATATATATATATATATATATATATATATATATATATATATATATATATATATACAACTAATCAAACCTTAATTTTATTTTAAACTAAGCCATATTCATAAATTTTCATATAAACCCTCTGTAATATAGTTTTCTTCACAAATTACATACATACATGAATTAATTGATTATAACCATACATAACCTATGAAAAATAATTTTACAACAATCAATTATCATTTAAAACTATATACACCAACAATTCATCTTTTATAATTATTTTACAGAGAACTTTTTGGAGAAGAGGATAACCATAGTTTTTTAGAAAATAGGAGCAAGATGATACCTTAATTTAGAAGAAGATTATGGCTATCTTGGATTCTCAAGCTTCTTTTCCCAATTTCTTTCTCAAATCCTCTGTAGAATCCCTCAAGTTCTCTATCACTTTTCTCCTTTTCTTCTTTTTCTTCCTTCTGAGTCTTTCTTCTCTATTCTATCTTACGTAGTATAATATAACGTATAATAGTAATAATATATATTAATTATATAATATAACTCTAGATATAACTAATATCAGTTATCTAAGTTTTGAAAATCAAAAGCCATAAGGCTTATTTGGCTAAGCTAATTAAAAATAACACATTAACTGTAAGACCCCGAATTTTATGAAATAAAAATATTCAATTTTTCTTATAATTACGATTCAGTAAATGGTTAAATTGATAAAAAGTTAAAGTTAAAGGTGATATATGAATTTTTTTTCAAAATACGCAAGTGGTTATAAAATAATCATTGTTGTCGGGGAATATTCGTTTGGTCGTGAAATATTCTTTCTGTCGGGGAATATTCGTACGACGGCGCAGCTATTTGTGGGCCCCATAACGAATAACTGTCGGGTGAAGAAAACGACAAATTTGAGTTTTTACAAATAACGGCGGTGTTGTTACCGTTAACACTGTTGGAATACCCGGTGGTTAAAATACAGTAATACGCGTTATTGCACAGTAGCACACGGTATTGCATAGTATTTTTGAAATTATTGATTCTTACGTAAGAAGGCACTACTCAATAATTGTTACAGTAATTACTGTTCAATATTTTATTTTATTGATTCAATAATTGCTACGTTGAAATTTTATATTATTGTTGTTCAATAATTGTTGCTGCACAGTATTTTCTTTTATCAGATCAATAATTCATATTATTTGAATAATATTATTAGATAACATTATTGGCAATGTCTAGAAAGTTCTGTCTAAGGAGAGGTTTGGTCATCTAATTGCGCGCCAGTAAGGAGAAATCCTTATTGGAAAGCCCCCTCTTTCCTGGGAACGGCCTGGTTGTCATAAATGTGATTCTGTAATATTATTTGTGAATAATTAATTATTGATTCATATGATAAGAAAATATTTATTTTATGTGGATATAAATGAGGGATATATTTTTGTGGTTAAAAAATGAAGGAGTTAATGTTGAGATTTTTATCCGTATTTTTGTCGGAATGGAGGTATTAAAAATCAGGGTTTTTGAGATATTTTGCGGGGGTTATAATTTTTAATCCGACCGTTGGATCGTGGTAATTTTTGGATATGTTATACATATATAAGTTGAGTATATGCCCATAAATTTTGAACCGTTAAAAATGAACGTATGATTTATTATGAATTTTACGAGATGACTGGTTCAGAAATTGTTGAATTTTCGGAGTTTATCATTTTGGTGGAAAATTCTAGAATTGGTGGGCCCCACTTGTGGTTGGTGAAAAAATGTGCTGAATTATATTTCAAATGTGGTGGGTGGGAATAGTAGCAGGTAAAGCCATCAGGTTGCAGGTCAAACCTACCAAAATTTTCCTATAAATAGAGGGCTAAGTTAGAATTGAAAATCACACCAAATACATAAGCTTTCTCTCTTTCTCTCTCTATATTATGAAGCATATTTTGTGAGTTTTTAGATACTTGGTGAGTTGCTATTCATCAGTGCAAGTTTCCTTCAGCATCATATCCGATATCCAGTCAGAAGTACTGCTCTTTTGAGGTAAGGGATTGTAAGGGATATTAAGGGATTTTAAGGGTTGTTATGATTTTCAGTTTCGTAATTTTTCTGATCTTCAAAAATTCTGGAAAAATTTAAAATGATATTTTGATGAGTTTTCTTGATTGTGTCCAAAAATGGTGATTTTTGGATGTATAGATTGAGAGTTATGAATTTTATGAGAAAAGACTATTTTAGAAGTAACAGCTTATAATTTCTTGTGGTTAACTCCAAAATTGATGAAATTTTTATTGGGAGTACATGTATATGAAAGGAGTATACTCTGTGAATTTCAGAATTTTTAGATAAAAGTACAATTTTTGATAAATGTCTAAATATTCGGCTATTTTGGCCATATGAAAAATAGTAAATGACTTTTAAAAATTCTGAGAAAAATATATGTTCACTATGGGACTATATTATGCTAAATTCCAGAAAAGAAATATTTTTGGAACGGATTTGGTATTTTTCATGAAAATAGTTTAGTTATGAGAAAATGAATTAAATATGTTATGTGAAGTAAGAAAATTGGAAAATAGGATTTTATGGCTTGAGAATCCTATATATGAGGTATATGCAGATTTTTGATGAGGGTTTTGGTTATTGATGATGAAATCTTAAGAGTTGGCATTTTATGATGATTAAATGCATTAATTAGTAAAGTGTAAACAATTTAAATAAATTGTTTATAAGCTTAAGAAATGTTATTCTTTCAATATCATTATACCGAAATATTGGTATGGATTTTATTGTGGAATTTCTACCTTTTTGTGTCGGGATTACTATTCATGAGTTACTATTCACGAGTTACTATTCACGGGTACTATTCAAGATAAAATTGGTTTCTTTTTCTAACTAAATTATAGTTGATTTATGAATATTACTCTTGAGATTAAATCTAGATGTTTTGATTATATTGATTTTACTATTATATATAACATTTTTATAACCTTGATGTTGAAATTCTCTTTCACTGGAGTGTAAAGATGGGTAGATTATTGGTATGATCATGACTAGGGTTCTCTTTGGCCTGTAGTGCAAAGTTGAATTGTGACTGGTATGATCATGACCATTGAATTTATAATTGAATATCTTAAGCTTAAGTGCAAAGGTGAATTGATCAACATGGTTATAATTATTGTTTATATAAATTCTAAAATGATTATAATTCTTTGAGATATTAATATATTTGGCATGTAGTGCAAATATGAACTGTTGATGAATATATTTGGCCTGTAGTGCAAATATGAACTGTTGATGAATATCTTTGGCCTGTTGTGCAAAGATGATATGTTGTTGAATATCTTTGGCCTGTAGTGCAAAGATGAACTGTTGTTGAATATCTTTGGCCAGTAGTGCAAAGATAAACTGTTGACGAATATCTTTGGCCCGTAGTACAAAGATGAAATTATTAGTATGATTATGAACAAGAATTGTGATTTGGTATAACCATGATCTTGGACGTTTCAGGTAAAGACAAGTGATGAAAATTATCTTTGTCCTGGATGAGAAGAGGAATTTAGAATCATAATTATGATTATGAGTTATTTATATGATTGTGGACCAGAACTGTTGATTGATGTTACAGGGATAAAACATTGTTGGTGGATTTTTAACATGGAGAAGATAATAGACTTTATAGTCTATTTGACTCTTCTAATGGATTGCATGTTCCGCTGCAACTATGGTTGAAATTTTTTATCATCTACCATATGTTCTAAATCTCTGATTTATTATTGATGAAGACTATTGATAATTTATTTATCTTTAGTCATGATATTCTTTACTGAGCTAGTTATGCTCACCCTTTTGCTTCACAATTCCTTTCAGGTAATAAGAGTGTAGCTGGGTCGAGCGAGGTTAACGGGGAAATAGAACGGTGGTCTCTAGCTGTGGATGTTCTCCCGAAGCAGTATAGGAAAGTTCATTTAGTAGTTATATTTGGTGAAGAAAATAGGGTGAGGCGAACCCAACGTTGGAAGGGTGTTTTGTCACTATCATACAAGATGTCTAATGACATACAACCTCGTGTCATCATAGGACAGGGTTGTGCTCATCCACTTGCTGAGTATATCTATGGGCACTACCTATGTAATCTTGGTGTTTTTTTGAAGTATAATTCTCAATTAGAGACAGTGGAGATAATGATAAGTCAAGAGAAGACTCACCATTGGGAAGAATATGATAGTAATCTTCTCGTTTTTCTTTGGGGTCTATTGGGTCAACCAAGGATAATTCTGTGGCCATATGATATCTATCATAACCTAGACGCGTGGCCTCCCATGTACGAAGGTTTCCTTGAGCACTTCTCAAAGATTCTAATTTCTAAAACAGTTTTTGACTATACCTTTATGTAAGGTGTTATTGTGAGGTGATGTTCACGGTTGGAACATGAGTCACATTTGGTATATATTTGTATCCAAACTCACAGCATATGTGTTGTTGTATTTTGCACGACAATTGTTGTAATAAAGTTGTAGTTGTTTTCTGTACCATGTATTTGACGACTCAGAATGGGTTGGGTGGAATGGACCTATTTTGGGGTTGTCACAGGTGGTATCAGAGCTATAAGTAAAGAGCCCCGAGCCTCTCGCTGGTGACTTCCTGTTGATGGGGGATGCACCGAAGCCAGACTCTCCGTAGGGGACGCCGTTCTGCGGTGGCAAACTGATAGGTACCATTGTGAGGTGCTGTGGTTGAAGCACCATGAGAGTCACAGGTGGTATCAGAGCTTAGGGATATGATTTCTGGCGGAGATCGGGAAATATAACTAGGAGGAGAGAGACGAGTAAATCCTTCGCTAGTGTGTCCTACCTAAGCTTATTTGTTGGTCAGTCATAATATCGGGATATTATGTGATATGTTAATTTGTTAAATTAACCCTTGTTTTGAAGCTGTATTCTAGAATGATATTTGAAATACAGGAGATGAGCAATGGAGAAATTATGATGACAGGGAAGATGGAATCTGAAATGAAAGGAAGGTATTCTCAACTCTTTGAAATACCAGGTACGTAAATTTCGAGGACGAAATTTCATAAGGAGGGGAGATTGTAAGACCCCGAATTTTATGAAATAAAAATATTCAATTTTTCTTATAATTACGATTCAGTAAATGGTTAAATTGATAAAAAGTTAAAGTTAAAGGTGATATATGAATTTTTTTTCAAAATACGCAAGTGGTTATAAAATAATCATTGTTGTCGGGGAATATTCGTTTGGTCGTGAAATATTCTTTCTGTCGGGGAATATTCGTACGACGGCGCAGCTATTTGTGGGCCCCATAACGAATAACTGTCGGGTGAAGAAAACGACAAATTTGAGTTTTTACAAATAACGGCGGTGTTGTTACCGTTAACACTGTTGGAATACCCGGTGGTTAAAATACAGTAATACGCGTTATTGCACAGTAGCACACGGTATTGCATAGTATTTTTGAAATTATTGATTCTTACGTAAGAAGGCACTACTCAATAATTGTTACAGTAATTACTGTTCAATATTTTATTTTATTGATTCAATAATTGCTACGTTGAAATTTTATATTATTGTTGTTCAATAATTGTTGCTGCACAGTATTTTCTTTTATCAGATCAATAATTCATATTATTTGAATAATATTATTAGATAACATTATTGGCAATGTCTAGAAAGTTCTGTCTAAGGAGAGGTTTGGTCATCTAATTGCGCGCCAGTAAGGAGAAATCCTTATTGGAAAGCCCCCTCTTTCCTGGGAACGGCCTGGTTGTCATAAATGTGATTCTGTAATATTATTTGTGAATAATTAATTATTGATTCATATGATAAGAAAATATTTATTTTATGTGGATATAAATGAGGGATATATTTTTGTGGTTAAAAAATGAAGGAGTTAATGTTGAGATTTTTATCCGTATTTTTGTCGGAATGGAGGTATTAAAAATCAGGGTTTTTGAGATATTTTGCGGGGGTTATAATTTTTAATCCGACCGTTGGATCGTGGTAATTTTTGGATATGTTATACATATATAAGTTGAGTATATGCCCACAAATTTTGAACCGTTAAAAATGAACGTATGATTTATTATGAATTTTACGAGATGACTGGTTCAGAAATTGTTGAATTTTCGGAGTTTATCATTTTGGTGGAAAATTCTAGAATTGGTGGGCCCCACTTGTGGTTGGTGAAAAAATGTGCTGAATTATATTTCAAATGTGGTGGGTGGGAATAGTAGCAGGTAAAGCCATCAGGTTGCAGGTCAAACCTACCAAAATTTTCCTATAAATAGAGGGCTAAGTTAGAATTGAAAATCACACCAAAAACATAAGCTTTCTCTCTTTCTCTCTCTATATTATGAAGCATATTTTGTGAGTTTTTAGATACTTGGTGAGTTGCTATTCATCAGTGCAAGTTTCCTTCAGCATCATATCCGATATCCAGTCAGAAGTACTGCTCTTTTGAGGTAAGGGATTGTAAGGGATATTAAGGGATTTTAAGGGTTGTTATGATTTTCAGTTTCGTAATTTTTCTGATCTTCAAAAATTCTGGAAAAATTTGAAATGATATTTTGATGAGTTTTCTTGATTGTGTCCAAAAATGGTGATTTTTGGATGTATAGATTGAGAGTTATGAATTTTATGAGAAAAGACTATTTTAGAAGTAACAGCTTATAATTTCTTGTGGTTAACTCCAAAATTGATGAAATTTTTATTGGGAGTACATGTATATGAAAGGAGTATACTCTGTGAATTTCAGAATTTTTAGATAAAAGTACAATTTTTGATAAATGTCTAAATATTCGGCTATTTTGGCCATATGAAAAATAGTAAATGACTTTTAAAAATTCTGAGAAAAATATATGTTCACTATGGGACTATATTATGCTAAATTCCAGAAAAGAAATATTTTTGGAACGGATTTGGTATTTTTCATGAAAATAGTTTAGTTATGAGAAAATGAATTAAATATGTTATGTGAAGTAAGAAAATTGAAAAATAGGATTTTATGGCTTGAGAATCCTATATATGAGGTATATGCAGATTTTTGATGAGGGTTTTGGTTATTGATGATGAAATCTTAAGAGTTGGCATTTTATGATGATTAAATGCATTAATTAGTAAAGTGTAAACAATTTAAATAAATTGTTTATAAGCTTAAGAAATGTTATTCTTTCAATATCATTATACCGAAATATTGGTATGAATTTTATTGTGGAATTTCTACCTTTTTGTGTCGGGATTACTATTCATGAGTTACTATTCACGAGTTACTATTCACGGGTACTATTCAAGATAAAATTAGTTTCTTTTTCTAACTAAATTATAGTTGATTTATGAATATTACTCTTGAGATTAAATCTAGATGTTTTGATTATATTGATTTTACTATTATATATAACATTTTTATAACCTTGATGTTGAAATTCTCTTTCACTGGAGTGTAAAGATGGGTAGATTATTGGTATGATCATGACTAGGGTTCTCTTTGGCCTGTAGTGCAAAGTTGAATTGTGACTGGTATGATCATGACCATTAAATTTATAATTGAATATCTTAAGCTTAAGTGCAAAGGTGAATTGATCAACATGGTTATAATTATTGTTTATATAAATTCTAAAATGATTATAATTCTTTGAGATATTAATATATTTGGCATGTAGTGCAAATATGAACTGTTGATGAATATATTTGGCATGTAGTGCAAATATGAACTGTTGATGAATATCTTTGGCCTGTTGTGCAAAGATGATATGTTGTTGAATATCTTTGGCCTGTAGTGCAAAGATGAACTGTTGTTGAATATCTTTGGCCAGTAGTGCAAAGATAAACTGTTGACGAATATCTTTGGCCCGTAGTACAAAGATGAAATTATTAGTATGATTATGAACAAGAATTGTGATTTGGTATAACCATGATCTTGGACGTTTCAGGTAAAGACAAGTGATGAAAATTATCTTTGTCCTGGATGAGAAGAGGAATTTAGAATCATAATTATGATTATGAGTTATTTATATGATTGTGGACCAGAACTGTTGATTGATGTTACAGGGATAAAACATTGTTGGTGGATTTTTAACATGGAGAAGATAATAGACTTTATAGTCTATTTGACTCTTCTAATGGATTGCATGTTCCGCTGCAACTATGGTTGAAATTTTTTATCATCTACCATATGTTCTAAATCTCTGATTTATTATTGATGAAGACTATTGATAATTTATTTATCTTTAGTCATGATATTCTTTACTGAGCTAGTTATGCTCACCCTTTTGCTTCACAATTCCTTTCAGGTAATAAGAGTGTAGCTGGGTCGAGCGAGGGTAACGGGGAAATAGAACGGTGGTCTCTAGCTGTGGATGTTCTCCCGAAGCAGTATATGAAAGTTCATTTAGTAGTTATATTTGGTGAAGAAAATAGGGTGAGGCGAACCCAACGTTGGAAGGGTGTTTTGTCACTATCATACAAGATGTCTAATGACATACAACCTCGTGTCATCATAGGACAGGGTTGTGCTCATCCACTTGCTGAGTATATCTATGGGCACTACCTATGTAATCTTGGTGTTTGTTTGAAGTATAATTCTCAATTAGAGACAGTGGAGATAATGATAAGTCAAGAGAAGACTCACCATTGGGAAGAATATGATAGTAATCTTCTCGTTTTTCTTTGGGGTCTATTGGGTCAACCAAGGATAATTCTGTGGTTATATGATATCTATCATAACCTAGACGCGTGGCCTCCCATGTACGAAGGTTTCCTTGAGCACTTCCCAAAGATTCTAATTTCTAAAATAGTTTTTGACTATACCTTTATGTAAGGTGTTATTGTGAGGTGATGTTCACGGTTAGAACATGAGTCACATTTGGTATATATTTGTATCCAAACTCACAGCATATGTGTTGTTGTATTTTGCACGACAATTGTTGTAATAAAGTTGTAGTTGTTTTCTGTACCATGTATTTGACGACTCAGAATGGGTTGGGTGGAATGGACCTATTTTGGGGTTGTCACATTAACACTTACACCTTGTTTGATAAAATACTATTAGATTAAAGGCTTAATATGCATTAAGGCTTGTTTGGCAAAAACTAATTAAACTCCTTTAATTTATTTTAATAACTCCTTTATAGCAAGGTTATTTGTCACACTTCTATTTAATTAAATTTTGATAATCAATTTAATTAAATCTAATACTAATTTATTCAATTACTTTAACACATATATCAATACCACATAATTATAATTTCCTTTATAATTATAACTTTATTTAATCAACTAACACTTCATTTTAACTTACAAATAAAAATCGAAATATAATAATTTATTTAATTATTATAAACTCTCTAACTTAATTATTAAATTAAATTAGAATATTAACCCATAACAATTAATTTCTTAACTCCTTAATTATTTCATTAACAAATAATTAATCAATCAACTCAAATCAAATTAAACACATATTTATTCGATGATAAACACATCCATTAAATATTTATATAATTCAACAAATATTTAAAATTATAATTAAAATCTGAAATGTTACATCATTCCCTCCTTACAAGGATTCTGTCCTCAGAATCACAACTCAAACAACTCATTCGTTACATTCTTCCCTACTTACAAAGATTCTGTCCCCAGAATCGAAGACACAGATTAAACAAATAACTCAGGGCAATCTTTCATCATTTTCTCTTCGAGTTCCCACGTCGCTTCTTCAGCATTGTGGTTCCTCCATATTACCTTCACAGAAAGTATCACTTTATTCCTGACCACTTGTTCTTTCCTGTCTACTATCTGGATAGGAATCTCTTCATAAGATAAATCTTTCTCGAACTGCAATGGTTCGTACTCGATCACGTGATTGTAATCGGGCTTATATGGTCATAACACCGAAATATGAAAAACATTGTGAATGTTTTCCAACTCTGGAGGTAGAGCTACCTCGTAAGCCACCTCTCCAACTCTTCGCAGCACCTCGAAGGGTCCAATAAACCTCTGGTTTAGCTTTCCCTTCTTACCGAAATGAATTTTCTCCTTCCAAGGAGAAACTTTTAGGAATACATAATTTCCTAAGTCGAATGCACAATCTTGTCTGCGTTGATCAGCATACTTCTTCTGTCGGTCTTGAGCTGCTACCAATCTTATCCTGATGAGTTTGATAACGTCAGCAGTTTATTGTACCAGTTCTGATCCTAACAGTTGACGTTCACCGACTTCATCCCAGCACAGTGGAGTTCTGCACTTTCTGCCGTATAATGCCTCGTAAGGCGGCAAGCCGATGCTCGCGTGGTAACTATTGTTGTAAGCGAATTCTACCAATGGTAAATGTTCTTCCCAGCTACCTTTGAAATCCATGACGCATGCTCTAAGAATATCTTCCAATGTCTGAATCGTTCTTTCGCTTTGGCCATCGATTTGTGGATGATAAGTCGTGCTTATTTGCAACTGTGTTCCCATACATTCCTGTAATCTCTTCCATAAATTTGAAGTGAATCGCGGATCTTTATCTGACACAATTGACACTGGCACTCTATGTCTCGAAACTATCTCTTTAATGTACAACCTGGCCAATTGATCAAGATTGAACCTAATCTTTATTGGTAAAAAGTGCGCTGTTTTTGTCAGTCTGTCCACTATCACCCAAATCGCATCGCATCCTCTTTGAGTTGTTGGAAGACCCACCACAAAATCTATTGTGATGTGTTCCCACTTTCATTCTGGTATTTCTAACGATTGAAGTAGTCTGCTCGGTCTTTGATGCTCGGTTTTGACTTTTTGACATGTCAAGCATCTCGCGACACATTCTGCGACATCTCTTTTCATGTTCGGCCACCAAAAATATCGTCGTAAGTCCTGATACATCTTCGTACTTCCTGGATGAATCGAATATCTTGTGTTGTGTGCTTCGGTCAAGATTTCTTCTTTAATATCTGATACTGCTGGAACCCAGATTCTTCCCTCGAACCGTAGTAATCCCTCGGTATCGATCTTGTATTTCACCTCTTTACCTTCGTCCACACCTTCCTTTATTTTTCTGCATTCTTCATCCTCTAGTTGAGTTTTCTTCACCTTGTCCACTAAAGTTAAACCAGCTTCTAACTGGAATAGTCGTTCATCTGATTCCTGTGGAAATTTGATTTCCAGCTCTAACATTTCCATAGCTGAAATGAGGTCCTCCTGAGTGGTTATCAGCATCAACTTTTCCAGACCTTTCCTGCTTAAAGCATCTGCAACCACATTCGCTTTGGCCGAATGATAAAAGATTTCACAATCGTAATCCTTTATCAATTCTATCCATCTTCTTTGACGCATGTTCAGGTCCTTCTGAGTGAAAATATACTTCAGACTCTTATGATCTGTGTAGATTTCACATTTCTCTCCATAGAGATAGTGTCTCCATATCTTCAGAGCAAATACTACTGCAGCCAACTCCAAATCATGAATCGGATACCCTTTCTCATAATCCTTCAGTTGTCATGATGCATATGCAATAACTTTTCCGTTATGCATAAGAACACAACCCAAAACTTTGTGTGAGGCATCACTATACACCACAAAGTTTCCTGTATTATCTGGTAATACCAACACAGGTGTTATACTTAACTTCTTCTTTAAAGCTTGAAAACTTTCTTCACACTTCTCCGCCCAAACAAATCTTACAGCTTTCCTTGTCAAATTTGTCAATGGCGTAGCTATCTTGAAAAAATCTTGAATAAATCTTCTATAGTAACCGGCCAATCCCAAGAAACTCCTCACCTCCGACGGTGTCCTTGGTTGTTCCCAATTGATTACAGCTTCCACTTTCGATGGATCCACTGAAATCCCATCTTTGTCAATGACATGACCCAGAAATTGTACACTATCGAGCCAAAATTCGCACTTAGAGAATTTCGCGTACAACTTTTCCTTTCTTAGTGTGAGTCAAACGTAAGTGTTCCACGTGTTCCTCTTGAGTTTTGGAATACACCAGAATGTCATCGATAAATACCACTACGAACTTGTCTAAGAATGGTTTAAACACTCTGTTCATCAAATCCATGAACGCAGCAGGGGCATTTATTAAACCAAAAGACATCACCAGAAACTCATAATGTCCATACCGAGTTCTGAATGCCGTTCTAGGTATATCCTCCTTTCTCACTTTTAATTGGTGATACCCACTTCTCAAGTCTATTTTCGAGAAGTATTTAGCACCCTTCAACTGATCAAACAAGTCATCTATTCTTGGCAACGGATACTTATTTTTAATAGTGACTTTGTTCAATTCCCTATAATCAATGCAAAGACGCATCGATCCATCCTTCTTCTTCACGAATAATATTGGCGCTCCCCAAGGTGATACGCTTGGTTGAATATACTTCTTGTCTAGCAGCTCTTGCAGTTGTACCATTAGTTCTTTCATCTCTACCGGAGCCATTCTATATGGGGCCTTCGATAACGGGGCAGTTCCTGGCTCTAAGTCGATCACGAATTCAATCTCTCTGTCAGGTGAAAGTCCTGGCAAATCCTCCGAAAACACATCCTCAAATTCCCTCACCATTGGTATCTCTTCCAGTTTCACACCCTTTTTCTGAGTATTGACTATGTGAGCTAAATAACCCACATAACCTTGACTCAACAACTTCTTGGCCTGCATAATCGTCAAACATTTCATTTGTTTAGGCGATTTGCTACCATGGAAAACTACCTTTGATGGAGTCATAAGGTTTACGCATTTCTTTTGGCAATCAATTATCGCTCCATATTTGAACAGCCAATCCATTCCCAAAATAATATCAAATTCTCCAAGTCTAATCGGGATTAAATCTATCATCATGATAATCCCCTTAATGTTCACCCTACAGTTCTTGTATACGAACCTAACAGGAATCACTTCCCTATTCGTAATTTCTATGTTCAAAGGGAAATTTAGTTCTTCTCTAGGCAATCTTAACCTCTTAGCAAATTCATCATATATAAACGAGCAAGTAGCACCCGAATCAAATAATACATAACCATCAATATCATTGATTGGGATAATACTTGACACCATATCTTTTGATTGTACAACATCTTGCACAGTCATGTTGAAGGTTCTGGCTGTGGGTTTGTTTGACGCTGTAGGTCCAACAATGGGCCATGTACCTCCACTGCTGCCTCCGTTGCTTCTTGTTGTTTCCCCAACTTTCTTCTTGGGGCATTCACGAGCGAAGTGATCCTTGGAACCGCACGTGAAGCACACGTTCTTTTTCTGTTGAGTGCAGTTTGGGGTGATGTGACCCTACTGGCCACAGTTGAAGCATACATGTTTCCCCATCAAGCACGTACCCTTGTGAAACTTCCCACATATCGCACATGCTTCAAACTTTTTATTTTGCTGGTTACCCTGCTGGTTTCCAGCACCCATGTTCCCATTCCACTTCCTCTTCAAACTGTTATCGTTGTTGTTGTTGTTTCCACCACTACCACCTCCATTCTTAATCTCTGCCTCATTCTTTTTCTTTTTCTGTTCCTGATTGAACTTTGTCACTGCCTCGCCTCCACCTTCAGCGAGTACTGCTTTCTCCATCACTGTTACAAACGTCTTCAATTGGAACAGGGAAACCCTACTGTATAACTAGGGCTTCAGTCCCTATTCAAATCTCTTCGCCTTGCTTTCATCCGTACTGACTTGATATGGCGCAAACCTCGCCAACTCGTTGCATTTAGCGGCATACTCAAATACCGTCATTGTTCCCTGCTTTAGTTCTAAAAACTGAACCTCCAGCTGACTCTTCAAACTCTTTGGGAAATAGGTCTCGAAGAATATCTCCTTAAACATATCCCAGGTCATCACTCTTGGTCCTTCCCGGGTTTTATTGGCCTGCCACCAATAACTAGCTTCTGCTTTTAACATGAATGTTACAAAAGTAGTCTTCTGGTCATCCCCTACCCTAGAGACATCAAACACCTTTTCAATCTCCATAATCCAGGTCTGTACCTCGACTGGATTCATAGACCCGCAGAATTCAGGTGGTCCAACCGCCTTGAAATCCTTAAACGTTGTTCCTTGGTTCTGTGGTTGATTCTGCAATGCTCCTGTCAGTAATGTCACTAATTGTTGAACGGGTTTAACATCAACATTGTCGTTATTAGTTCCTTCAATGGTTCTCTGACGTGGTGGTTGTCGTCTGGGAGGCATTTTCTGTTAAAACATACACTCATTAGATTATTATTAAACTCTTTTAAGTAATTTCTACTTAACTTGCCTCTAAAAAGAAATAACCACATAACACATAATATTTTGAATAAAATAACAACTTGTATTTATTCATAATCTCTTTGAAAACATAACACAATAGCATCACTGCTATTTACATTACTTCCCTGAACTACAAAAGTTTCAGGACAACATCATCATCATATCCCATAGGTTGCATAACACTTGGAATTGACAATTAATTTAACATTTTTATTAATCATATACATTCCCTACGATGTCATATTCAGATACTCTATAGCCTTTCGACGCTCTTCTTCCATAACTCAGAACATTGTTCGGCGATCTAACACGTACGATGGCAGAGTCTCGAACTGAATTGGATAACCCATGACCCGATCTTGAGCTCGATTGATCATGGTATTGAATACTTTATCCATCTCTTCCATCTTCATCCTCTTTGATTGCGTGTCTCTTACTCCTATCCCGGTTCGTTGATAAGCTTCTTCGTATGCGTCTTCAGCTCTTGCTCTCTTAGTAGCTTTTTCCTTTAGTTTGTTCTTCAGTTATGCGATCACCTCGATCAATTGTTCTTTCTCTCCTTCAGTTTGTACTAACTTCTCTTCGACATTAGTCAGTCGTTCCTCACGATCCTGGATCTCGTCGTCCTTCTGTGTCATTGCAGTATGTTGTTCAGCTACTATCTCTTGCAACTCCTCGACGGTATCCTGAAGTTTCACGTTGCGATCGTAGACTTCATCGTATATACGAGCGGCTATCGAGGTTAGTGGAGTCTCTTCCTCCTCATCCTCGTCATCCTCATCCTCCTGTGGCAACTTAACGGGATCCTCGTCATCCGTTTTCACGTCATCATCCTCATCTTCAATCACTGTGACTAAAGAGGCTAACTCCCGTGGCACTAGTTGTTCCCAAACAACTTGAATGTCGCGAGGCACCTCCTCTATAGGCATCTGAGGTCCTTCCTCCCTAGCCTGAGTGGATTCTCTGACATTAGTCATCCTGACAACAAAAGTTTAAGTTTTAATTATTATTAATCATTACTACTCGACACTCACGAGCACATAAGTTATAAACACATAAGCACATAAGTGTTTTATTACTTCTTTCTTAAAACTCGATAAGAGTTAATCACCACTATCTTTTCAAAGGTTACTTCCTAAGGCTTTTCCCCACCTAAGGTTCATAACCTAAGGCTTTGATACCAACTTGTGACACCCCCAAATCTCGGTACTTCATTACCTCAAGATTTGGTGTTCACTTAATCAAATCATTCATAGCTAACTACCCAATCATAATAAAAATTGAATAATAAACATTCCCTTAAGGAATTACATAAACAAAATCTCCCATGTTATCTAACATTTAATTACAATCATTCAAATGCGGAAATTAAATAAATACTTCATTACATCAATCATAGTCTGGTAAATAACTGTCAACATATTACAAGTCTTCAGTACTTGTTCATCTTTCCCTTTCCTTTACTGGTGCTAGGTACATCTACCTTCTCATCTTTAGTTGTAATAGTTATATAAGCAAGAGTGAGCAAACAAAGCTCACTTGAAATAACAATGAACAAAATCTTACAACATTTGCCAACTAATAGGCTCAATGGAACTGAATAATAAGTTCTATTAACATTCTGAACTATATAACTGAGGGTCTAATGACCACAAACCATGTCCACAGTTATAAGTAATCTTTCAACTTTAACTTTAACAGTCATAAGACTATAAGGACTCCACGTACTTAGGGGGATCAGCCCTTCGTACAATGTATTGTGCACAACCATTTCAACGCTAAGCGTAAACCTCTAATAAAAGAGTTGTTCATCTCTGTATTTAGAATACAAGTCTGTACCAAAGTAGGTTTGGTTTGGATACATTATAAGATAATTTAGAATTCAACGGTCATCAACTAAGGATTAGTTGAATACAAAAGAACTAACTGTACGCTATGGAATAATCATAACTGAATCGATATTTGTAACTTAATATCATGTTTTAGGAATAATCTAATAGCATAAACACTGAATAATCATAACATAATTTGCTTGAAACATATAAAGTCAAGGTTATTGAGAATTGGATACTAAGCATGCAAAGTGAATAGTAATTTGAACGATAAAGTTGTTCAACACTAGAATATTAAAATATAGCGATTCGCATGCTAAATAACAAGTTACATATTAAAGAAACTTGCTCAATATTAAAGTATAAGATTTAGAATACTTGTATCCTCATGAACAACTAGATACATGGACTTTCTCAATAATAAACAATCTAGCTCTACGAAAGTGTAGAGTTAGCAACTTGCGTAATTGTAATTGAATTAAAAACAATAACGTACTCAACGAAATTAAACTTGCACAACGAAGTGTTAGAGTTAGAAAACTTGCCTTGAGCACAAGCTAAACCTTACAACTTGAATCTTAATACCCTATATATATGTCATCATGACATAATTAGTCTTTACGAACGCTTTATATATATATAAACAAGTATATACATCATGTAGTTTTGATTTTCAATTCTCATAATCAAATTACGTTAATACTAGTTAACCCTTGATAACATGCTCATTTTTTTTAGTTTAGTACTATTGAAATCATCATTTAACAGTCCTATTATTAACACATAACATTTATTTTCAGACTTAGTATGAATAAATAAAACTGTCAGACTATTCTGCTAACTCGCGCTGCGGCGCTGAGCTGGCGCTGTGGCGCGAAACTCAGGCTAGCAGTTGGTGCTGCGGCGTGATACCTGTGACGAACAAGATTTTGTAAATTTATTTTAATATTTATTGAATTAAATAAATATTTTCGATGATTTAATTATTAGATTAAATAATTAATTGATGGAATTGTGGTAGATTAATTTAATTATATGTGTTACATTTATTAAATTAATGTAGAGAATAATTATTATTCAAATATGTAATTATGTGAGCTTATTGAATTAAATAAAATATTTAATTAAGCATGATGTTAGTTTAATTAATTTAATTATTAATTAGAGAATTAATAATTTGACATTATTTATTAATGAGAAATTTAATTATGTGACTATGTGAATTTATGAGAAATTATTATATTTTATTTAAAGTAAATTAAATAAAATATTGGAGTTATTTTATAAGGAGTGTGACATTAATTAAACTATAGTATAAGAAGTTTATCAAATTAAATAAGAATGAATTATATTGAATAGCCAAACAAGGCCATAGTAGTGGTTGAGGGCAGTTAACCACGAATTGGTTAACTGACCACAACTACGTCAGTTTATAAAATATATGATGCGCTTTATTTCATTTTTCTTAAGTCTGATAAAAACTAATTAGAGAGAATTAAAAAATTTTGAGAGAGAATTCAGAAGATTTGTGAGAATCTCTGTGTTGAAGAAGCTTTTGAAAAAGGGTTTTATCTCTTCTAAATCTATACTCTTGGTAATTTCTCCAAACCAAATTCTGTTTTTACGTTGTTTGAGTTTTCAAACTTTAGTTTTCAAAGTTTACTGTAAAGTCTCTATAATTGAGAAATTGTGTTGATTATATGGATTATATGTAATAATACAAGTATCATAACATGCTTTATATATATATTGCATGATTCCATATCATAAGTTTCGTAATATGATGACTTGCTATTTCAAAAAATTACAGAGTATGGGTTTTGGTCTTATGACCTTATACGTGATATTTTATGTATTGATCGTATATTATCCCTAAATTTTACACTTGTATATTATTATACATGTTGATACGAAGAGACCAAACTTTAAATGAACGGATTCGGTGTTATAACGAATCCGTAGTATCAATTCTCATGTTTTATTTTCAAAAACCTTCAAGAACATCAAAGTAAGTGAAATTATAGATTTTTAACTCTGTGATTATGTGTTTTAATGGGTTAAAATCATTCTATAAATGTTGGATATTGTTTATGCATGAATTATAACATGTGGGTATGATTAATTTCGTGTAGTAGCAATTTAATTAGAGTTTTTTGGGCTGTGTTCTGTAATTTTCGCGAATTGCAGAACAATTTCTGGCTCGCCGCGCCGCGGTGCCAGTCCAGCGCCTTAAGTCCCGCGCCACAGCGCCAAGTGTCGCGCCGCAGCGCCAAGACCTAGTATAAACGTGGTGCCGCAGCGCCACTCTGCAGAATGGTCCAGAAATGCAATTTTTAAAGTGCTAAGTCTAACAATGTGTTAGCAAATTAATTTAATGAACATGTAAACATGTTAGAAGTATAATAAGATGTAAAATAGATGTTTAACATGTAAATAACATAATTTCATGTGGATCGAATTATTGAATACATAATTAGCTTGTTATTCATGAAGTATAAATTATGTGACAAAGTGGTAATTTAACTAAGTATAGTTAATAATCAAAGTAGACAAAGAGAATGAGTTTTGATGATTAGTTAAGTTTTAATTAACTGGTATTGTGAATGTGAATGGTATGTAGGATTAAATTCAAAGAACGTGCTTAGTTAAAGTGTAATCTACGCACGAGGCAAGTTTCCTAACCCTACTAGCTTGTCATTATTGTTCAAGTTTATTATTTACCCCGAGTAAATTATCATTACTATTATTCAAGTTCAAATGTTATATTAAAGATTTATTATCTTTTCAAAGCATGATTCAGTTATACAATAATTGTTCCATTGTATACTTCTTGAGATTATTATTCGAATTTAATATCATTATTGTTGAACCTTATTAGACTAGTGAATTTTATTGACTCAACTAGTCCTTAGTTGATGAACGTTCTAAATTTCAGAACCCTTATTGAATTATCCAAACCAAACTTCCTTTAGTGCGGACTCGAATGTCAAACTGAGATGAACAACCCTGCAAAGGGATTTACATATGCATTAGCGTTAAGATATTGTGCATAGTATGGTACTAAGGGCTGATCCCCCGAAGTACGAGAAGTAAGGTCCATAGTCTTATGACTGTTAAAGGTTTCAAGTATAACCCTTGATAACCTAGGACATAGTTCAAGGTCTTATGACCCTCAGAATTCTTTTGATTCTTGTTATTCATTCTTGATTCAAAAGTTGAGCTTTTATTCAGATGTCTTTGATTCACTCGCATGTTATTATACTGTTATTTCATTGTTATACTTGTGGGCAATAGTGCTCACTCTTGCTTAATAATAACATTGCAGTTAAGAACGAAAGAACCGACGAACCTTCCACTAGTAAAGGCAAGGGCAAGGTTAACAAGTGATGAAGACTTGTTATTTTTATTAGATGATGTATTTATGCTTAAAACTTGAGTTAATGAAGTTTTTTAAGACTTATTTGTTTATGATTCAGCACAGATGTTTAAGGTTAGTTTAATCTGGGATTGTATTATTATTCGGATGTTGTAACCCTTAAGGGGAAGATTTTATTTCTATCTATTGCATGGTTTGCTTTTATTATGGGTAGATAGATAGATGATTTTTGTACAGTGAACACCAAATTATGTGGAATCGAAGTACCCGGATTTGGGGGTGTCACAATACCGGCGCTGCGGCGCGAGAATAATACTGCTGGGCCATGCTACGGCGCCAAACTCCAGACTTCGGTGACAGCCTCGGCAACAGTATAAACAAAAGTCAAATTGGCCTACAAGCTCCAATCTAACAAACTAATTAACATGTAATACACATATAGACTTCATATAAACATAATTTCAATACTCTTAACATGTTTTTACACATATAATAACATAAACATCAACTTTATAACACCAAATTTCAATGTTTTTGACAAAAACTCTATTTTTGACATTTTTAATGAAACTCATCACTGTAACTTTATTTTTCAACCAAAACTATTAATTCAAACTATCATGTTTATGTTTAATCATCTACTTTCAAAATTAATATATATATATATATATATATATATATATATATATATATATATATATATATATATATATATATATATATATATATTAACAATTAATCAAACCTTAATTTTATTTTAAACTAAGTCATATTCATAAATTTTCATATAAACCCTCTGTAATATAGTTTTCTTCACAAATTATATACATACATGAATTAATTGATTATAACCATACATAACCTATGAAAAACAGTTTTACAACAATCAATTATTATATAAAACTATATACACCAACAATTCATCTTTTACAATTATTTTACAGAGAACTTTTTGGAGAAGGGGATAACCATAGTTTTTAGAAAATAGGAGCAAGATGATACCTTAATTTAGAAGAAGATGATGGCTATCTTGGATTCTCAAGCTTCTTTTCCCAATTTCTTTCTCAAATCCTCTCTAGAATCCCTCAAGTTCTCTATTACTTTTCTCCTTTTCTTCTCTTTCTTCCTTCTGAGTCTTTCTTCTCTATTCTATCTTACGTAGTATAATATAACGTATAATAGTAATAATATATATTAATTATATAATATAACTCTAGATATAACTAATATCAGTTATCTAAGTTTTGAAAATCAAAAGCCATAAGGCTTGTTTGGCTAAGCTAATTAAAAATAACACATTAACACTTACACCTTGTTTGATAAAATACTATTAGATTAAAGGCTTAATATGCATTAAGGCTTGTTTGGCAAAAACTAATTAAACTCCTTTAATTTATTTTAATAACTCTTTTATAGCAAGGTTATTTGTCACACTTCTATTTAATTAAATTTTGATAATCAATTTAATTAAATCTAATACTAATTTATTCAATTACTTTAACACATATATCAATACCACATAATTATAATTTCCTTTATAATTATAACTTTATTTATTCAACTAACACTTCATTTTAAATTACAAATAAAAATTGAAATATAATAATTCATTTAATTATTATAAACTCTCTAACTTAATTATTAAATTAAATTAGAATATTAACCCATAACAATTAATTTCTTAACTCCTTAATTATTTAATTAACAAATAATTAATCAATCAACTCAAATCAAATTAAACACATATTTATTCGATGATAAACACATCCATTAAATATTTATATAATTCAATAAATATTTAAAATTACAATTAAAATTTGGAATGTTACAAATGTAATCCTTGTTTTTAAAGTTGTAGTAGTTAATCCCGAGTTTTGTCAAAAGGGATAGAAAATGATTATAGCAATATGTGTATTGTACTAAAAAGTACTATGTGTTATTTGAATAAATATGCAATAATATGAGTATATGTTTGATTAAGTAAATAAAATTTTGAAGATTAAGATAGTACGCTGTCTATCTAGTAATTATTAATTCGGCAAACTAAAATTACTAAAAGCGAGCAGGATTGAATTACTTTATGTTTAAAATTTTGTACTACATTCTTAATATACTATTAATAAGAAGTGGTGTAGAGATAAGGGATTAATATAAATTTTTATTTAATCAGATAATGCCTCCTAGACGACAAAATCGAAACCAAAGGGAGGAACAATCGGTGAATAATGAAGGAGGCCAAGCAGACCCAATGCAAAACTTTGTAGACATGTTAGCTCAAGCTATGAAAAATAGGGCACCAGCAGCAAGAGATCAACCAGCCAATAGATTGGCGAATTTTAAAGTTTTTAAAGCGGTATGACTGCCAGAATTCAAAGGAACCACTGATCCTATTGAAGCCCAAACTTGGGTAAAGGAGATGAAGAAGGCTTTTATTATAGCAAGAGTATCGGAGGAGCAAAAGACAACTTTTGCTACCTATTTGATGAAGGGAGAAGCTAATTACTGGTGGAAAATTAATTAGGCTAAAGCTCGGACAGCGGTAGTAACTTGGACAAGGTATAAGGAGTTGTTCTTTGAGAACTTTTTCTCGCCAAGTATGCAAGCCAGAATGGAAGTGAAGTTTCTAGAATTGAAGCGAGAGAACATGTCGGTTTCAGGGTACGCCGCTAAATTCAACGAGCTAGCAAGTTTTGGTCCACATCAGGTGGATACGGAGGCACGAAAAGCACGAAGGTTTGAGAATGGACTGAAGCCAGGGATATTTAATAAGGTAGCTATGTTGCAGATCAATACATTTGTGACTCTGTTGGAAAAAGGGATCATTGCTGAAGGAGGAAGTGAAGCTGCATCTAAGTACCATCAGGAGAAGAAGAAGAAGACGAATGAATAAGGTAGTAGTGGTGGGAGTAATCCCAATAAGCGAAAGTGGATTGATAATACCGAATCGGGAAACAAGTCAGGAGAAAGTAGGAAGAGAGGTGAGCCGTGTGCGGTTTGTGGGAAGAACCATCAGGGAGTTTGTTTGAAGGAAAAAGGAGTCTATTTTAACTGTGACCAAGAGGGACACATGTCTCCCAATTGTCCCAGTCCAAATAAGATACAAGGTTATTTCTTTTGTGGATCGTTAGATCATTAGATTCAGAACTACCCAAAGAAGAATGCGGATAAGGGAAGCATCAACAAAGGAACTAGCAGCGGAACTCTGACGATCAAAGAACCTGCTCAGTAGGGAAGACCAACGACACGCACTTTTAACATGACGATTCAAGATGCAGTGGCTGCAGAGGAGGTGGTGACAGGTAAAGATTTTGCTCAGTAATATAATTACATGCGTATTATTGTGTAGATATCGCTATGAGTTGTTTCTATTTACGGATCCGAGTCCTAGGTTAATATATGAATCACAAATTAGTATTGTGTTTATATAGAGGAATTGATGATACAACTTTAAAAGATATTAGAACGTAAATATGATCATAAGGTCTATGGTAAACCATGAAGGTTTCGTATTTTTCGCTCTAAATTGGGATCAGTAAGAATAGATGAAGTAATAAACATAATTTGAATATAAGAAAGTAATGATTCCGGGGATGGAAACCCTGAATTTTAAACAATTCAATTTTTACAAAGAATTTTATTTATTTATTTAATATCGTTATTGATTATCAATAGTATGTTGAGTATCTGTGTTATGAGCATAGCAAGATGGTCAAACTATTTGTTGACTAAGAGATATGTATGAAGTAATGTTAAACAGCTGATGAAAACCCTAACTCCAATTACAGATAGGGATTTGATAGTTAATACAGTTATTATAATTGTATCTATGAGTATGTGTTTGTACAGTATGGGATTAATGATCAAGTGTTGATCAGATAAGGTATAACCTTAGTAAACCCTAATGGTGGATTAGAAACTATAATATGTGATTAAGAAACCCTAACGATCAATTAAGTAATTGTATTTTTGAAAACCCTAATTTTTTATTCGGGAATCCTAAACCCTAGTTAGCAAACCCTAATAGTGATTATCAAACCTTAAGGGGTAAGATTAAAGGGAATCATGTCAAATGACTAAACTACCCTTAAAATTATGTGGAAAATTATCAAAATACCCTTTTAGAGGTGAAATTACTAAAATACACTTTTACTTAACTTGTAAGTTAAAAGATTTGTCAAATCTTGTGACTCATCACTTTGGATAACACCATGTGCTCCAAATCAAGCTAAATCAGATCTTATATGCCACCTAGCAACATCTAAGTTCATTGAATCAAAGTGAGAGAAAAAAGAAAGAGAAAAACCAAAGATAAGTCTTATTTGTGTTCTATACACTAGCCAAGTCTCTCTCTCTCTCTCTCGCTCTCTCAAAGCCACGAAAACTAACACTACTAGAAATTACACAAAAAATGACGCTAAAACTTGTCACATAAAATTCATTTTTCGTCACTAAAATATTTAGTGACGAGTATTAATCGTCACAGAGACCGTCACCGTATGAGCGTGGTAAAAGGTTTATTTGACAATATTTGATGTCGTCACTAAATGTTTTAACTTATGGTGACGATATACACCATTGTCACTATAATTACTTACTTTTAGTGACGTTAATAGCGTCACTATTTGAATGAAACTTTCGTCACTCTATATTATATTTCGTCATCAAAACTTTGTGCATTAAATGACAAAAATCTTTTTTCGTCATTAAATGATATTGTTTTAGTGATAAAAATATGTTACTCTATTTAAATCATCTACTTTTAATGATGAAAATATTGTCATATTTATGATTATTCTTTCTTCATGTTATTGTGTTTATCGTCACCAAAAATAAGAAAATAAATGACAACAAAACAATTCGTCACCTAATAATATATTTAACATGACAATTATGTCGTTTTCATTTCATAATTTAAATAATATTAGAAAATAATTTGTCACCAAAGAGTTACTTTTGGGACACATTTTTCAATATCACTAATTGAATACTTATGGTAACGATATATCTCGTCATAGAAAGAGTTATTAATAATGACAAAATTAATTGTTGTGACTAAATGAATATATAATAGTGACGATATAGTTTGTCCCCAAAAAGTTACTTTCTATGACACATTTTTCTGTCACTAATTGAATACTTATGGTGACGATAGAACTCGTCACATAAAGAGCTATTAATAGTTACAAAATTAAATGTCATCACTAAATGAATATATAATAGTGACGGCATAACTTGTCACCAAATAGTTAGTATTAGTGACAAGATCAATTGTCATAACTAAATGAATATATATAAGGACAATACTATTAATTCTAAAGAGTTAATATTATTCATCATTAAATTTTAATTTTCATTCACCAAATATTATTTGTCAATAAATGATTATAAATTATGATGATGTGATGGTCATATTAAGTTGTTTGATATTCAAAATGTATTGTTACATTAATAATTTTTAATAAAAAAAATATAATACATTTAATGAGCTTTTTAAATCAACTTTACACATGTATATAATATAAGAGACAAAAGGCAATAAACATTTAAAATAAAAAGTAATTATCTTATAAAAAAAATAGTAGATTCACTGATTCAACAAAATACCCAACTAGCTAGGCAATAAACAGTTGCTTAAATAATCTAAGTATCACAAAACCAAATTATATAATCCAAAAAGCTGAAATTCTGAAATCCATATTCTCAGAAAATGCTTAATTAAAACCTTCAATCTTGTGGTTATTGACCTTCCAAAAAAAAGTCTATCTGCAAATCAAAAAAACATATAGACATAAATCAGTCAAATAGTTATGAAATTAAAAAAAATGTATATAAAGAAAGAAATGTTTAAATAATAAATTGTGAATTTTTCAGAACTATAGCTATAACATTTCTAAAAAACTTATGCTATCTTTTTAGGCCCATAAATATGGAACAATAATATTATTAGTCAAATGCAATCAAGCAACTAATGATCTTAAGCTCAAATTCACCAAACAGTTAACTTCGGACAATAAAATAAAATAAATAAACCAATAAAACCAAATTCATCAAAGTCATGTCCATATAAAAAGTTAAAAAAAACATTGTTTTAGTGCATGTTACAGTGAAAACTTGAAAGCATGTTATCTAGCATGGGCAACTTCTGCTTAATTCATTGATCATGTATTGAGTTCATGTGAACATAAACCATAAACACAATAGTTGCTTAATTCGCAGATGATGTGTTATTTTGTCTATTATCCATAAAAGAGGACCATCTTTGTGGGACAAATATGCAGTTATACACTCTTTTTATGGGACAGAGGGTGTAAATTGTAAGCATACTCATACACATCATCTATATATGAGTAATGGGTTCATTAGGTTGCATCTTATGTCTAAACATTAAGTTTAAGAACATGCCTTTTCCACTATTCATATGAGCTGCCCAACAATGTCATGAATCCTGACACGAAAATATTGAAGCTGTAAAACATCTGTAACCCATCATAGAAAGTTGCAATAAGCTCTTTACAAGTAAATATTGATATCTGATCAAGTAACTCGGTATAGAAAGTTGCAATAAGCTCCTTCACAAGTGAATCTCACACAAAGGTGAACTTCAGAATGCTTGGTCTTTCATTGTTATAAATTTATAAATAAATAAAAAATCTGGTTAAATCTTAGATATAGCATATCTACGATTCATGGTGTATCACATACTGTAACATACATGCGCGTGTGTATGCATGTATGTATATATGTACAAGTCCTTGGCTCACTCGGAGTCAAATTTATTTTTCTTTTCTATAAAAATCATGTTATAATTAGGAACTTATAAGATGCTTTAGATGCTCTGCACTTGGGATAGAATCAGAGCATAAACTTTAAACACGTTAACAATAGTTATGAAGTATAGATTTCTACCAAATCAAAGATATCAACTTCTCTAGTTCAAGGAATTAGTTTTGACATTATTAATAACTGATCATGTAACCCAGCATAGAAAATGTGTTGGACCTTTAGTGGTTAATGAGGAGCAAATAAAGAATGTTTCGCAATTATATAAGGACATAATATAATGACGAGTAGTTGATACAGTAATTCTCTATTGCGACATCTAAATATATGGAAAAAAAGTCTATTATAATTTCCAGACATATTAAATTAACAATTGGCCAGTGAACTAAATTTTTCAAAACACAGTTAAGCCTCAGACAAAATAATTTCAAAAAAATCTAAATAAAACTTCAACAATCATGATTACTAAAAAACAATATAATTGTCCCAAATGTGGGCAACATGGTTGTTTTACGTAGCCATGGTTACTCAATCAGCAACAACTAGAGATAAAATATATTGGTAGAATTAGGAAAGAAAAGTGAGGGGGAGCATAGCCTGTCACGCACCAATTAAGTATGGAACAACATAAACCACATTTTCAAATGCGAAACACGCTCAAAGGATAATATTTATTATAAGACCCCAACTTTTATGAATAAAGATTAATTTTTCTCAAAATATATTTTTAAATATTATGGTGTGGATTTGTTATAATGTTATAGTTGTGGGTAATATTTATAAATTTTGCAAAGTAAGCAAGTGGTTATAAAATATTCGATTGGTCGGAGAATATTCGTTTTAACAGGAAATATTCGTACGACGACATAATCATTGGTGAACCCCAAAACGAAAGTATTGTCGGAGTTAGAAAACGACAGAATTATCTTTTTATAAAAATAACGGCGAAAGTTTTTACCGTTAAACTGTTGAAATACCTGGTGGTAAAAGTACAGTAATACGCATGGTTGCATAGTAGCATACGGTATTGATTATTGATGCTTACGTGAGAAGTCACTCGGTTATACTCAATTATTGCTACAGTAATTACTGCATAATATCTCTCATATTATTGATTCAATTATTACAGTATCATCTGCATAATATTTTATATTTTTAAATCAATAATTGAGACGACAAAGTTATTCATATTATTATTTATAATATTGACGATGTTTAGAAAGTTTTATCGAGGAAAGGGGTTTGGTCACCTAATTACGTGCCAATAGGGAGAAATCCTTATCAGAAAATCCTCTCTTTCTTGAGAATGATCTAGTTGTTAAATACTGTGAATTATAATATTAATGATGAATAAGTTCGTGTTGATTAAAGATGAAATTGATATTTTCATTGTGTTGGGATTATTAGTGTTAGTGGAAATCAACATTTATTTCGATAATAATTGATTTCTGGATGTTAAATTGACCAATCGAGTAATTAATCGGATAAATGAGCAATTAATTGCTATTAGTTCACATGCATTTAACTATTTGTTCATATGAATGGAACTATTGATTCACATGTATGTACTATTGATTCGCATGCATGTACTATTAGGGGAGGTGATGCAAGTTTGATAATACTTGTAAGACTAAATTAAAAATGGAGGAAAAGATGAAGGTACTATACTGTAATAATTCGAGTCCCAAAACGTGTAATTATTAAAATTATGTTTTCCTATAAATAGAAGCTCATTATTCTTTCATTCTCACCAATTCACTAAGACTCATAAGAGCAATTATAGAAAGAGAAATTATAGAGAGAAAGAAGAAGAGTATTCTGCTATTTCACTATTCCAGTATCAAGTCTTCTTCTAAGGTAAGGGTTATAATTTTTGTTCAGTATTCGTAAGAAATAATATTTTCTTCCATACTCTGTAGTATGTGAGTAATATTATTTCGTTTCGTATTCCTAATTCTACACTCATTCCGTTAAAGTATTGCTTCTATACTCCATGAAATTAGTAGAGTATCCTTGATATTTGCGCTTCATCCAGTATCTTTTCATGAAAATATTATTCTGAGCATTCTTGATAATTATTGATCTTTTCATGCCGGAATACTATTCGCGGGGTACTATTCACAAAGTACTATTCGCGGGATACTATTCATAAAGTATTATTCATGGGTACTAATCATAAAGTACTATTCCCGGGTACTATTCACAAAGTAATATTCACGGGTACTATTCACGGAGTACTATTTACTCGGATACTATTCATGACAAAAATTAATTTCTTTGCTGTCCAAATCATTTTTGATACAATATTATTCTTGAATTTTACTCCACAAAATAATATCATATTGACAATTTGGACATTATTGAATTCTGAATAAATTAAATTATAAATCTTTAAACATTTATCCTCTACTTTCTTTTAATTGAATTCTTATATTATTGTCATCATCCTCATGCTTATATTGCGATAAAAGTCATCTTTGGCTTACGTGCATAGATGGACTATTGATTGGTATGATTATGACCAGGGATTATTCGGTATAATCATGACTCGTAATGTTACAAATGATGTGGTAAAAGTCCTCAATGGCCCGTAGTTCATTGATGGATAGTTGTTGGCATGATCATGACCATTGATGATTACACGAATATCCTTGGCCCGTAGTACATGGATAATTCGTGGACGTGATACTAATGAATATCCTTGACCCGTAGTGCAGGGATGATTCGATGATGTGGTTTATTTATTAAGCTGAGTCTCAGTGATAAAATTGATGATAAACTTTTTAAATCCTAAAAGATAGTAGATATCATGCTATACTTAACTCTTCTAATTGATTGCTTGTTCCGCTGCAGTTAACCTTAATGTTTATTGTATTTTATCAGTTTAACACTGTTGAAGGCTAACGATAATGTATTCTGCTTTATCTTCGTCATAATATTTTTTACTGGGCTAGTTGAGCTCACCCTTTTGCTTTCATTGATCTCTTCAGGAAATGAGAACGTAGCCGGGACTAGTCGGGGAACGGAGTGATAGTTCGAGATGGTTGTTTTAGTAGTCCTCACTATTTAGTATGATAATAAATGTAATGAAGATCGAATTTGAGTTTGGATATTGTCTATGAGACAATATTCGTGTAAAAACTCTCAGCTCATGTTGTATAATTAAGTTTGTATTTGTATTCAGTACTATGTTTTTGACGATCCAAGATGGGTGATGTATACCTATTTTGGGGGCGTTACATTTGTATACTGTAGTAGAAGGCAAACAAACATTAATTCAAAAAATAGAAATATATTCTCCCCACCTCCCAACAGATACAACAGCAGTACCGCAACCTTCCCTCTCATATTAGATTCAATAGAGAAATTGTTCAAGAAAGCTAAGTCATTATAGCATATAACATGGGTTGCTCTTTCAATAGCAATATATTTTTTATAACATGGGTTGCTCTTTCATTTTTTATAAATAACAACAATGACCCAGTAATATCATGTATATAAAACGAAAACAATAAGAAAATAAGGGAGTAGTACCTGTCGGATTGGCAGGCTAGGAATGTTAAACTCCAAAATTGGAGCCACAGTTTTGACTAATTCATGTTCACTGAATATGAACAACTTATAACTATATTTGTGAGGAAGATAACTCCATACTAGCATTCCTAGCTTTCAAAACCAAAGTCAAATGTGACGCCCCCAAAATAGGTATACACAACCCATTCTAAGTCGTCAAATACATAATATAGAAATCAAATACAACTTCATTTATACAACTATTAACTGTCGTAAAAAAATACGACAAAACATAAGTTGTGAGTTTTAATACAAATATTGTCTCCTAAATAATATCCAAACTCAAAATAAATTCTCATTACAATTATTATCACATTATTTTATAGAATAGTGAGGACTACTATAGCAACCATCTTGGACCATCACTCCATTCCCTGACTAGTCCCAGCTATATTCTCATTTCTTGAAGAGAACAATATGTTAGTTCCCAGAGGCACAATAGTTATCTAGAAGGTGGGTTGAATAGATATTTTAAAATTTTCTTTTACAAAATACTTGTCAGATTAGATAATGATTTAATCACAGTGAAATTTGATATTTGTTTGTTTTCCCTTTAAGATAAAACGAGTTAAAAGGAGATAAGCAGTTATGGCAGATATAGCAGTTATGACAAGAATATAAGAGACACTGTGTTTTTAAGTGGTTCAGAGCACTCAAGGCTCCTAGTCCACTCTTCTACTCCTTGAGTAGGAAATCCACTAATGATATCTTTACAATCTTTGAATCTCACAGATTCCTTCAAGACCAGCAGTCTTGAAACTTCTTAGTTCACTTAGAACTCTTCAAGTCCAGTAGACTTGGTACTTCTTAGTTCACTTTAGAACTCTTCAATTTCAACTGACTTGGAACTTCTTACTTCACTTAAAGATAGTTGAGTTCTTGAATGATGCTACTCAGTTATCGTTAAGCTTGTGTTCGAAAGAACTGAGTAGCTGAGCAAGCTTTCTTTTCAGATCGTAGAGTTGAGCGTTGAGTGTTCTTCAACGTTTTGTTGTGTACTTGCATTTTTCTTGCATATGTTTCTGTTTTGTATATAAGGTGCCTTTGAAATGCATCTGTTGGAAGACATCCGTTGAAGCATTAATTGTATTTGATATTTCTGAGCACTGATGGTGACTTTCTGTAAATCTTCTGTTTAGCCGTCTGACCCCACTGACACAGTAGACTGCTATCTCACCTAACACCAGAAAAGGTATTTTCGGCTGACCCATAGTACTTTCCTTAGCTTCTTTAATATGTCTCTTTGTTATATACTAAGGATGAGTGTTATGTCATTGGGACTCCTG
Organism: Panax notoginseng; assembly: GCA_016801055.1. Classification (NCBI taxonomy): domain Eukaryota; kingdom Viridiplantae; phylum Streptophyta; class Magnoliopsida; order Apiales; family Araliaceae; genus Panax; species Panax notoginseng. Next base: position 173,108,189 of record CM029019.1, read on the forward strand.
AGGATTTCAATGTTTATAATCCATTCCACATTTGTTGTGATTTATTCTTAAACAAATGGACAACGCTCGATGCTTCTGATACAGACAGATGATGTTCTACGATCATGATCGTGGTGTCTTGCCACATTGGTGCTTGATCTGGTACTGATGGAAGAGAACACTACAATTTATCTTAAGCACTGGTAGACTACGATCTTTGTTTACTTAATTTTCAAACTCTACGCTTCTGAGAGCACACTACGATCTTTGAGTTGGCTCGGTAGGTGTTTGGACCACTCTACGATTCCGGGAGAGGCCCTCAAAAGCAGACACACTGCGATTTTTGATGCTCTACGATTCTGTCTTGGCTTATGCAATCTTTTGATCAGCTCAATAGACTACGATTCTGTTGAAGCCTATCTATTACAATTCAAGAGATAGATCAACCTAACATGCAGCTTTGATCTTTTCTTCTATACATTCATTTACAGAATGATAAATATTAAAGCTCAGATCAACCTAACAACTTTGATCTACTACTAAGTCCTTGTACATGTATTCCTAGAAAGACTTTACATATAAGCATGAATATTTACTTTCAAAATCAAATTTAAATATGCAATTTCCCAACAATCTCCCCCTATTTGCTGTTGACATAACCTAGGAGATTTGTATCATGATCATCAATTTCTAGATGCAGTTACTAGAAAGTAAATATGACTTAGTGTTTCAGTGAGCAGCTGAAATCTCTAGAGAATAAGCATGAATATATTGATATTTGTAAAAACAGATATTACAATAAAGCTTAGTTACATCAATAAGAAATGAGTTCCAACTTATCTCTATTTCTTCTGCCTTTTATTCCTTAGAGGATTGGCATACTTTGCAGCTCTCCTTCTCTTGTTGACTTCCTCTCTCTATGCAATGTCTTCCATTTCGCTTTGACTTAGTCGTTCCCCATGATCGTGTCTGTTCATAAATTTAGGATCTCCAACTGGTATGTTTAGGCCAGTAGTGGTTACTCCTTGTGAGCTAGGAGATGTCTCTCGACTCCTTAGTGGTTGCGCCATTAGAATTGGTTGGCGCTGCTGCTGTTCGAATCGTGGATTCTGATGGCGACGCTTTCTTGAGGGAGGGCTCCTTGAAGATTGAGCAATGAGTTTGCCTCTGCCCTTGCCTTTCTCTCCTTCCCCTTTATTCTCCCCCTTTATTTCAGCATCAAGGGTTCGAATGTCTTCGGACAGTCGATTCATGCCTTGGACGAGCTCGTGGAGCTGATTCCGGGATTGAGCAATATCTTCACGATTTTCTTAGACCAGAGAACCAATTCGAGATTCCTTCTTTTGCAGAATGGCCAAGACAGTTTATGTTTATTGCATTTGACCCATGGAAAATGCTTGTAATTCTTTCATTGAGGTTCGTAGACTTGTGAGACTTTCCATCATAAGAGTATTTTGGGATTCCTGAGTCTTCTGCAGAAGGAGAACTGCTTCCTTGTGCTTCTTGGCAGCCTAAAAGTGAATTTGATCCCTTTCATTGATACTCTGGATCATTTCCTTGATGATCTCCCTAAGCTTCTTTGTAAGCTCAATACTCAGATTGCTAGGGAGGGTGTTGGCAGCATCAATCAAATGAGTCAGCCTCATATGAACAAGGTCTGAGTGAACTTTAAGATCTTCTTGAATATCCTTGGTCACCTTTTGGGATGCATTAGACAGCTCCGTTTTGGTAGGAAGATCTGAGATAAGCTCAAGGAGTTGCTGAGTATTTGGAGGAGAGGCTCTAGTATATTGATCTTATAGATTGTAGAGAGCAAGATCAAGGTCAAAATAATTATTGGTTGATGATGAGGGAATGTCTGAAGGAGGGGTATATGTGTGAGGTTGAGTTTCAGGAGGAGGTGATGTTGTTGCTTGCTGAGTGGGTGACTCTACGATTGGAGTAGGATCAATATTTGTAGAGTGAAAGATGGTAGGAGACTAGATCAATACAAAATTAGGCATATTTGGTTCATCAGTTACAGAATATTGGGATTCTATAACTGGAAATTAATTTAGTGGATGAAGTATTACTTCCAACCATCTTGGCAATTCGTAGAATTGGTTGAAGGTTGATGGTGGACAATAACTAACCCTGAAAGAGATGGGAATAGATTGTACCTCACGCCCATTTTCTGAAGAGGGACCGTTAGTGATCAGCTTTTGGGCAAAAGTGAGGTTGCATCGGAATCCATGAGCTAGCACAGAGATTGCTAGATAAGCTTTGAAGGTCCAGAACATGTGATCCCAGAAGTTGAGGATTTAGGTTGTGTGAAAGGGCATCATAGGTAAATAGGAGAACATTTGATTGTAGTTAGCTCTTCTATATCCATCCTAGCCCACTGTGATAATCTCAACTTCGTCATCCTCTTCTTCTTCCCGGTCTTCATTTGAAATTTTCACTACATCAATCATCTCCACTTCTCTTCTTTGTTCTTCTGCACTCTCCACCTCCATAGCTTCAATCCTTTCCATTTCTACAGCTTTTGAAGCTAAGATCTCTTGAGGGACTGAGGGAGGTTCATGATAATCTCTTTGCAGGTCATTCTTAGTTGTAGCCTTTTCTGACACAGGGACTTCGCGAGGCTTCCCCTCAATTTGATCATCTACTTGTTCCAGTTCTTTAGGAAGCTCCCCCTCAACCCGAGCTGTATTCTCCTTAATAGCTTCGGGTAGCTCTTTCTCAATAGTTATTCTTCTGTCTTCCTCCTTTAAGACTCCTTCATTGACAATAATGTATTTCTTGACAAGCTTTCTCTTTGTTTTCTTAGGCTAAGCCATAGCCTCAGCACTCTCTTCATCTTCAGCTCTGAAAGTTTGATCAAGCTGATAAACTGTTGTAGCATCCACTTCTGGAGTGATATCAAGTCTGGAATCTACGATCGGTAGTGACTCTACGATTGAAGAGAACAAAGACTTCTTTGATTTATGGTTACGTTTTCCCTTCTTAAGCAGCTGAGAGATGGTAGCTCTGTCTTCTTCCTCCTCAGACTGTTGTTCTTTCCTCTTCATTTCCTTCAGAGTTTCGGTGCCTGAATTCTCTTGGGGTGCATCATTGGTTGAGCCTTGAGGCTCCTCTATTGTCTAAGCCTTTATTTTCCTCTTACTCTTGCTTTTTCTGACCAAAGTGATGGGTTCCTCTTTATTGATTTCTTCTTCTTTATCAGTTTCCTTCACAATTGATATATTTCCAGGTAGCCCAGACTCCTTTGCTTCACCAGTCCTTCCACTGGATTCAGACATCATTCTGACATTTTCTGCAGGATTTCTTTTCTAGTTTTGAAACAGCTGCTGGGTCATCTTTCTATTGGGATTGATAGATTCTCCTTCATTGTCCCCAATTTTGTCACCGAATGTTGATTGCAAGATTATGCTTATAAGCCGCCCATAGAGCATGTTTCCAGAGCTCTTTGATTTTTTTGAACGGAGTATCCACTTCCCAATCTAATCGATGAGTAGGGCCCTATAGTTGAGTTAAATCTTGAAGCAGATTGATGTCATGAGCTTTAGTTGCACTTCATTCACGGAGTCGTGGCCAGAGCTTTTACAGCATATGCACTTTCCAACAATGTCAGTCAGAAACTCATACTTCTGGGGAAACTCCTTCTTCTTGTATCCCTTGACGTTCTGAAACTTCGTGTGGCGCATCTTCTTCAGACCTTCATGAAATTCGATGACCTCCATAGATGCAAGTCCCTTTGATTTGAAACCTAGGGCTAGGTTTATATCTTCAGCTTTAAGTTTAATGTGTTCCCCCTTGACCCTTGTGGTGATAACGTCGTTCTCAAAAGCTCCATTGCTGTAGAATTCTTTCACCAGCTTCGGGTAGATCCATATGTTGGTGCTCAGAGCTTCTTCAAGACCAGCTTTCTTCAGAAGAGACAGAATTTTGTGAAATTGAGGGTCAATTGTCTTGAACTCGTCGAAGCAGAGTTGGTAACCAGAGATAACATTTGAAGCCACAATTAATTTTCTTGAACTGAGGTTAGTTGAGCATTTCTGAAAGCTAGGGTTTCTGCTGGCAGAGAGAGAGGAATGAGCTTTTTGAACTTCTGAGGTGAGTTTTCAAAAAGACCTTTTCAAATTGTACTTGTAACTTCCCTCCTCTCGATTTGCATAGTGGGACATGTGTCAAATCCTGCTTGGCTCTACAATTTTAAATGATGTGGAAAACACTGATCTGCCCTTAGTCCCCCCGAGCTAGTGTATCCTTTGGGAGGACTACGATCGTCGAGGTTGCACTACGATGTTGAGTTCACTACTGAATCTACTCTACAATCGTTGTCTGTCCTAGTCCTTATAATGAACTTTGACTTAACATTCCTTCTTGGTTAAGGTAGCTCAGGAAGGGCAATCACTTAGAATGAACTAAGGATCAGGTTTGTCCCTGAGGAGCTTATCAGAGGGATTGCTTGGATTTTTTAGGAATGTTGTCATCACAGAATGCTTCTTTATCATGTCGAGGCAGCTCTACGATCGTGGTCCTTCTTTAGTCACCTCTACGATTTTGAACATAGCTTTTATATCTGCATGGTTAGCATAAACTAGAGCATAGAGTTTATGGTTATAGATTTAGCATGCCTAACTCATTTATCAATTTATTAAATCTGGATTCATCTAGAGGCCTTGTAAAGACATCAACAAGTTGATTTTTAGTAGGGATATATTGTAAAGATATAGTTCCATTTTGAACATTATTCCTAATAAAATGATATCTTATTTCTATATGTTTAGTCCTAGAATGCAAGACAGGATTATGTGTTATTGCTATGGCACTTATGTTATCACAATGATCAGGTATAGATTTGAAATCAAACCCATAGTCTGCTAGCTGATTTTTCAACCATAAGATTTGAGCATAGCAGCTGCCAGCAACAATGTATTCAGCTTCTGCTGTTGAGGTAGATACTGAGTTTTGCTTCTTGCTAAACCAAGACACAAGTCTGTTTCCTAGCAACTGACAGGTGCCACTGGTACTTTTTCTATCGATCTTGTAGCCTACAAAATCAGTATCTTTATATCATGTTAATTCAAAGGAAGACTCCTTGGGATACCAAAGTCCCAAGTGAGGTGTGCCTTTGAGATACCTGAAAATTTTTTTTACAGCAGTTAAGTGTGATTCCTTAAGATTAGCTTGGAATCTAGCACATATGCATGTTGCAAATATTATGTCTGGTCTACTAGCAGTTAGATATAGAAGAGAGCTTATCATACCTCTGTATTGAGTTATATCAATACTTTTACCTTTTTCATCTTTGTCAAGCTTGGTTGCTGGAGAAATTGGAGTTTTCATGTAAGAGGCTGATTACATGCCATACTTTTTAAGTAAGTCTTTAATGTACTTGGCTTGGTTTATGAAGATACCTTCATCGGTCTGCTTTACTTGTAATCCAAGGAAGAAATTCAGCTCACCCATCATACTCATTTCGAACTTGCTCTGCATAAGCTTGGCAAATCTCTTACACAATTTTTCATCAGTAGAGCCAAAGATAATGTCATCAACATATATTTGAACTAATAGGACTTTGTCTTTGTGTTTCCTAAGAAATAATGTGGTATCTACTCTACCTCTAGTGAAACTATTTTCAATAAGAAATTTAGTTAGTGTTTCATACCATGCTCTAGGTGCTTGTTTAAGTCCATATAAGGCTTTGTCTAATCTATAGACTTAATTAGAGAGAGTTGGATTGATGAAACCTGGAGGTTGCTCCACATATACTTCTTCTTAAAGTTCACCATTTAGAAATGCACTTTTGACATCCATTTGAAAGACTTTGAATTTCATGTGGGCAGCAAAGGCAATGAATATCCTGATGGCTTCTAATCTAGTAACAGGTATGAAGGTCTCATCGTAGTCGATGCCTTCTTCTTGAGAGTAACCTTATGCTACTAGTCTTGCCTTGTTCTTTGTTATTACCCCATCTTCATCCATCTTGTTTCTGAAGACCCACTTGGTGCCAATGACCGGGTGGCTTTTTGGTCTTAGAACTAATCTCCATACTCTTCTTCTTTCAAACTGATTTAATTCTTCTTGCATGACTTCTATCCAACTTAAGTCTTCCATAGCATCTTCTATCTTCTTGGGTTCCATTTGTGACATAAAACTTAGATAGAAACACTCATTCTTGGTGGCAGATCTTTCTTGACTCTTACATTTGGATCTCTAATGATTAGGTCTTGAGTGTGATCTTTTGCCTACCTGTTTCCTGTTGGAACATCTGCCCTGATGCCTTCTTGTCTGAGTTCTTCAAGATCAACCTCTGCTTCTTGATGTGCAGGTTCATTGTCTGGCGTAATTCTTTCTACGATTTCCTCTTCAAGCTTGACGATTTCATTTTTTGGGACTACAATCGTGGTGTTGAGCTCGATTGCCTCGTTCATAGTGTCTGAATTGTCATTCATAGTGTCTTGAGACACAGTTTTGTCCAAGTCTATTTCATCGAAAATGATGTTAATCGAGACTTCGACACTTAGCGTCTTCTTGTTGAACACTCTATAAGCCTTACAGTCTGTGGCATATCCGAGAAAGATTCCTTTGTCTAACTTTGGCTGAAACTTAGTCAGATATTGTTTTCCATTATTGAAAATATAGCAAGGACAATCGAATACATGAAAGTAACTAACACTTAGCTTTCTTCCTCTCCATAGTTCGTAGGGAGTCTTCTTTAACGTAGAGTGTACGAGAGATCTGTTATGAGTGTAGCATGCAGTGTTGATAGCTTTTGCCCAGAAGTATTCAAGCAGACGGGTTGCTGCTAGTAGAGTTCTTCTAGCCTCAATCAATGTTCTGTTCTTTCTCTCAGCTACTCCGTTTTGCTGAAGAGTTCGTGGACCTGAGAAGTTGTGACTTATGCCATTGTCTGTGAAGAACTGGTCCATCTCAGAGAAGTCGAATTCTCTACCATGATCACTCCTTATAGCCTTGATTTTCTCCCCTTTCTCGTTCATCACCAGTCTAAACATCTTGATTAGTTGGGAGCTTATTTCATCTTTTGAGTTTAGAAAGAACACCCATGTAAATCTGGTATAGTCATCCACTACGACTAATGAGTATCTCTTCCCTTTAAGGCTTGTTGTTGGAATTGGCCCAAATAAATCCATGTGGAGTAACTGCAGAGGCTTGTCAATTGAGTTGACAGTTTTGCTCTTGAATGAGCTTCTAGTCTGTTTTCCAAGCTGACACGCATTGCACGACCTTTCTTTGACAAAGCTGAGTTTGGGTAAGCCTACTACTAGATCCTTGGAGGCCAGTTTTGACATGCTTTTTAAGTTGAGATGAGACAACCTTCTATGCCATACCCAACTCATTTCTTCAGAAGCTTTAGCCAGAAAGCATATTGTCTTGTCCGGACTTAATTGACCAAGATTAACAGTGTAGGAGTTCCCTTCTCTTGTTCCGGTCAGCTTTATAGATGAGGTCTTCAGATCTCTGACGTGACATTGATTGTTGTGGAAGGTAACTTGATGACCCTTTGTCGCAGAGTTGGTTTATTCTCAAAAAATTGTGTTTTAATCCTTCCACATAGGCTACTTTACTGAAGGACACTGTACCATTCCTAGCTGAGCCACATCCTCTTGTCTTGCCAGAGCCATTGTCTCCAAATATAACTGTTGGACCCTCCTTCACTATGAAGTTATACAGGAGGGCTTTGTTCTCGGTCATGTGTCTTGTCATGTGTCTTGAGCATCCACTGTCCAGATACCAAGTTGTGATCGTGGAGCTCTGTTCATGTGGTAAGATTAAACTCTCATTTTGGTACCCATACTTACATAGGTCCTACCTTATTAGTACCCTTAGAAACCCAAATTTGCTTGACTTTTGGTCTAATATGCAGAGAGTTATTGTAGCATACTGCAGCCTTATGACCAATTTTATTACATACAAAACATCTAGCATGATGCATGTTTGTGTGTGTATATGAATCCTTTCTCCATTTGGACTTGTGTGGATTCTTGGCAATCTTTCTTTTATACTGGTTCTTCTTTTTTCCATGTATCCTTGTGATTCATGATTTGTGAAGAGTGAAACTTAACTCTACTATTCCTACCCAGTTGGTTCGTGGAGTTGATTTTACTCGACTCTACTACGACCCTTCGAGGTTGGAGAGTAGTGACTAAGTTACTCTTCTCTTTTCTAAATCCCAGGCCAGCATGGGATCCGTTATGCCTTGGAACATGGATTGGATCAGAAGAGCAGGGATGCATTGGTTTTTCCTTCTGTGAGGATTTCACAAATGTAATGTTTCTATTAAAATTTGAAACATTACTGGAGTTAGTTTCCTTTATCTTTACCACACATGGTTCTGAGGTAGATTTCCCAAAACCTAAACCTGTTCTATTAGATGCACTTCTCTGACTGGAGATCAGGGAGTCCATGAATGAAGAGGATCTATTCCACATTGAGATTGTCTTTTCTAGTTCCTCAATCCTGGAGGTTAGATTTGACTCTCTTTGTGCATTAAGTTCATTGGTCTATTTTAAGAGTTTATTCTCAGTTTCAAATTTGGAGAGAGAGTTAGTGCTTAGAAGAGCTGTTTCCAGTTCTTCCTGAAATTTCTCTTTCTCCTTTTGAAGAAGAGAATAATCTTCAGACAGAACTCTGAACCATTTCATGTATTGATGCAGATCAGATGTTATGTCATGTAGTGCAGTTCTTAAATCATCAATATCTGCATCAGGAAAGTTAAAGTCAAATACCTCATCGACACTTACTTCATGATTGCCAAGGCTTTTCTTATCCTTTGCATGTTTATCCATAAGACATAGATTTACTACTTGAGGATCTTCATCATCTCCAGACTCGGGAGTTGAGTAGTTGTCTGAGTCACTCTATGATCCTCCGGCTACAAAACCCTTGTCCTTCTTCTAAAGCCTTTTGTTGCCTTTGAATTCTTTCTTTGAATTTGATTTCCTCTTTAGTTCTTCTCTAAGAGGTTTGTTGCAGTTTGCAATGAAATGGTCAGGCTTCTTGCAGTTGTAGCATAAGTCATTTATCTGCCCCTGGCTGTTGGTGTTGTTGAATCTCTTGGGATTGCTGCTTTTGCCTTTATGCATGAACCTCTTGAGTCTTCTTACCAGCATTGCAATGTCCTCATCATCATCTTCCTCAGAGTCAGAGTCATTTACAGTGTTAGCTCTGGACATGTTATCTGTTGCCTTGAGAGCAACTCCTTTGTCCTTCTTTCTTCCTTCAGATAGAGTCTTTGCTCGCTGAGTCAGCTCTAGTTCATAAGTGAGAAGGTTGCCATATAATTGTTGAACAGTCATTTCATGGAGATTCTTTGATTCTCTAATGGCAGTGGTTTTGGCATCCCACTTGCTAGGTAAAGGTCTTATGAACTTTATGATCAAATCTTTATTTGGATAGATCCTTCCGAAAGCTCAAAGGGAGTTGAGCAGAACATTGAATCTTTCATAAGTGGAAGTGACATTTTCTCCTAGAACATGGGCAAACATTTCATATTATTGAGTTAGAAGAGATTGCTTGTTTTCTCTGACTTCTTTTATTCCTTCATGCATAATGAGAAACGCTTTTCAGACTTCCTTGGCAGTTTTGCTGTTGACCAAATTTTCATATAGATCATCTTCTAAAGACTGGAACAAAATGTTCTTGGCCTTTTTGTCGAGTTGGACAACTTTCTTTTCATTGTCAGTCTATTCTGCTTTTACCTTGATTTGTACTCTGTTTGGACCATCTGAAGTTGGTGCAAGCTTTGTTGGAACGTAAGGCCCATTCTGAATAGTTTCAAATAGATCTTCATCTATTGAATCCATGTAGGATTGCATACGAACTTTCCAGTTGGCAAATTTATCTTTGTTTCACATTGGTGGCTTGTTGCCTCCTTCAGTCCTTGATTCGCTTATCAGCTGTATCATTGGATCTACTGAAGCTTTGTAGGTTGATTGAGAGAACCTGCTCTGATACCAATTGTTAGTTCACAGTGGCACAATAGTTATCTAGAAGGGGGGTTAAATAGATATTTTAAAATTTTCTTTTACAAAATACTTGTCATATTTGATAATGATTTAATCACAGCGGAATTTGATATTTGTTTGTTTTCCCTTTAAGATAAAACGAGTTAATAGGAGATAAGCAGTTATGGCAGATATAGCAGTTACGGCAAGAATATAAGAGACACAATATTTTTAAGTGGTTCAGAACACTCAAGGCTCCTAGTTCACTCTTCTACTCCTTGAGTAGGAAATCTAATAAGGATATCTTTACAATCTTTGAATCTCACAGATTCCTTCAAGACCAGCAGTTTTGGAACTTCTTAGTTCACTTAGAACTCTTCAAGTCCAGCAGACTTGGTACTTCTTAGTTCACTTTAGAACTCTTCAAGTCCAACTGACTTGGAGCTTCTTACTTCACTTATTGATAGTTGAGTTCTTGAATGATGCTACTCAGTTGTCATTAAGCTTGTGTTCGAAAGAACTGAGTAGCTGAGTAAGCTTTCTTTTTAGATCGTAGAGTTGAGCGTTGAGTGTTCTTCAGCGTTTTGTTGTGTACTTGCATTTTTCTTGCATCTGTTTCTGTTTTGTATATAAGGTGCCTTTGAAATGAATCTATTGGAAGACATCCGTTGAAGCATTAATTGTATTTGACATTTCTGAGCACTGATGGTGATTTTCTACAAATCTTCTGTTTAGCCGTCTGACCCCACTGACACAGCAGACTGTTATCTCATCTAACACCTGAAAAAGGTGTTTTCTGCTGACCTATAGTACTTTCCTTAGCTTCTTTAATATGTCTCTTTGTTATATATTAAGGATGAGTGTTGTGTCATTGGGACTTCCGAGGATTTCAATGTTTATAACCCATTCCACATTTGTTGTGATTTATTTTTAAACAAATGGACAAGGCTCAATGCTTATGATAAAGACAGATGATGCTCTACGATCATGATCGTGGTGTCTTGCCACATTGGTGCTTGATCTGGTACTGATGGAAGAGAACACTACGATTTCTCTTAAGCATTGGTAGACTATGATCTTTGCTTGCTTGATTTTCAGACTTTACGCTTTCGAGAGCACACTACGATCTTTGAGTTGGCTCGGCAGGCATTTGGACCACTCTACAATTCTGGGAGAGGCCCTCAAAAGTAGACACACTACGATTTTCAATGCTCTACGATTCTGCCTTAGCTTCTGCAATCCTTTAATCAGCTCGATAGACTACGATTTTGTTGAAGCCTATCTATTACAATTCAAGAGATAGATCAACCTAACAGCTTTGATCTTTTCTTCTATACATTCATTTACAGAATGATAAACATTAAAGCTCAGATCAACCTAGCAACTTTAATCTACCACTAAGTCCATGTACATGTATTCCTAGAAGGACTTTACATATAAGCATGAATATTTACTTTCAACATCAAATTTAAATATACAATTTCCCAACACAATGAAAGAAAAGGGAGAGCTCAACTAGCCCAGTAAAGAATATTATGACTAAAATAATGTAGAATAAATTATCCTTAGTCTTCAACAGTATAAAAACTGATAGAATACAATAGACAACAAGTTTTAGATCAACAACTGCAGCGAAACAAGCAATCCATTGGAAGGGTCAAGTAGAGCATGATATCTACTATCTTCTATGATTTAAGAGCCCATCATCAATATTTTATCTCTGTAACACATTTCAATAAATAATCCACGTCACCAAATTATTCATGCACTACGGGCCAAGAATATTCGTTAGTATCACATCCATGAATTATACATGCACTACGGGCCAAGGATATTCATTATTATCACATCCACGAATTATCCATGCACTACGGGCCAAGGATATTCGTTAGTATCACAAGTGGTCATGATCATGCCAACAATTGTCCATCAATTCACTATGGGGCAATGAGGACTTTTACCATATCATTTGTAATATTACAGGTCATGATTATACTGATACATAATTTCATAATCATACCAATCAATAGTCCATCTATGCACTACGAGCCAAAGATGACTTTCATCACAATATAAGCATGAGGATGATGACAATGATATAAGAATTCAATTAAGTGAAAGCAAGGATAAATTTTAAAGATTTATAATTCAATTTATCCAGAGTTTAAGAATGTCCAAATTGTCAACATGATAACTATTTTGGGGAGTAAAATTTAAAAATAATATTCATGTATCAAAAATAATTTGAACAGAAAAGAAATTAATTTTTATCGTAAATAGTACTCTGGGTGAATAGTACCCGAGTGAATAGTACCCCGTGAATAGTGTCGTACGTATGAATAGTGTCGTATGTATGAATAGTACTCCGGCATGAAAAGATCAAAATTTAACAAGAATGTCCAGAAAAATATTTCAGTAAAACGATACTAGATGAAACGCAAATTTTAAGGATATTCTCTGATTCTGGTATGCTTTTGATTTCTAAACTGAGTATCCTATTTATAGAAGAATGGCAGGGCACTATTTGAATTAGAAAATCACGGGTGAACAGTAAAACCATTGTCACAATCCAGAATTTTAATTGTAAATCCAAATATTTATTGAAGTAAATAAATATTTTAATTGATGTATTATTGTTGAATAAATTTTGGTTAATTTGATTATTTATTTGTTAAATAAATAATTTATGAGTTGTGGAAATTAACTTAATTAAGGAAATATTTTAAGTAAGTTGATAATTTGGTATTTTGAAGTTAATTAAAATAAAAAGAGTGATGAATTAATTATTATGAGATAATATTCTAATTCAATTAAATTATAGAGTTGTTGTGACGCCCCCAAAATAGGTATACAACACCCATTCTGAGTCGCCAAATACATGGTACAGAAAGTAAACTACAACTTCAATAATACAATTATCGTGCAAAATACGACAACACATACTGTGAGTTTAAAGACAAATATTGTCTTCTGGACAATATCCACACTCAAATAAATCTTCATTACAATTATTCAAACACTATTTTACAGAAATAGTGAGAACTGCTAAAATATCTTTCTAGAACCATCACTCCATACCCCGACTAGATCCTGCTATGTTCTCACCTCCTGAGAAGAAAAATGGAACAAAAAAGAAAAGGGTGAGCTCAACTAGCCCAGTAAAGAATATTATGACTAAGATAATATACAACAAATTATCGTTAGTCTTCAACAGGGAAAAATCTGATAGAATATAATCGACAACAAGTTTTAGATCAACAACTGCAGCGGAAACAGCAAACCATTAGAAGAGTCAAGTAGAGAAAGAATTCTACTATCTTCTAAGATTTAAAAGTTCATCAACAATATTTTATCCCGGTAACATCAATTAATAATCATCTTTATCCAAATATTCATCTTTGCACTACAGGCCAAAGATATTCATTTGTATCACCTATCAGTCATGTTCATCTCAACACCTGTTCATCTTTGCACTATAGGCCAAAGATATTCATCAAGTAATCATACATCTTTGCACTACAGGCCAAAGATATTCAGTAATATCATCATTTAGGACTGAGGATGATGAAAAATATCTTAAAGAGAACGAATCCAGTGAGACAGAAGGACAAATATTAGGGATTCGTATAACAGTTTATCCAAGATCAATAATACTTCATAATAATCAATTGTGAAGCAAAATTCAAAAATAAAGATCAAAACATGGATACAATCAAAGATAGTAACCATAATAGACATCTTGGACAAAAAGGGAAAATTTTTATTTTTCGGTGAATAGTGTCGTATTCGTGAATAGTACCGTATACGTGAATAGTACCGTATACGTGAATAGTAACCCGACACAAAAAGTTCTAAATTTGATAAAAACTCATATCAATATTTTAGCATAATGATATTGAAGAAAATAATATCATTAAGAAGAAAATAATATCCATTACCTCAAAATATCAGTACTTCTGGTCGGAATACCGGTATAAGGCTGAAAGAAACTTGCTCTGATGAATAGAAACTCTCAAAGTATCTAAATACTCACAAAATACACTCAATAATCTAGAGAGAGAAAGAGAGAAAACTTATTTCTGGTGTGATTTTTAATTCTAACTTAGCCCTCTATTTATAGGAAAATGTTAGCACGCCGAAGCAGACTTAACCTGCAACCTGATGGCTTTACCTGCTACTATTCCCACCCACCACATTTGAATAAAAATCTCAGTACATTTCTTCACCAACCAAGAGTGGGGCCCACCAATTCTAGAATTTTCTATCAAAATGATAAACTCCGAAAATTCAACAATTTCTGAACCAGTCATCTCGTAAAATTCATAATAAATCATACGTTCATTTTTAACGGTTCAAAATTTGTGGACATATACTCAACTTATATATGTATAACATATCAAAAAATTACCACGATCCAACGGTCGGATTAAAAATTATAACCCCCGCAAAATATCTCAAAAACCCTGATTTTTAATACCTCCATTCAGACAAAAATACTGATAAAAATATCAACATTAACTCCTTCATTTTTAACCACAAAAATATATCCCTCATTTATATCCACATAAAATAAATATTTCCTTATCATATGAATCAATAATTAATTATTCACAAATAATATTACAGAATCACATTTATGACAACCAGGTCGTTCCCAGGAAAGAGGGGGCTTTTCAATAAGGATTTCTCCTTACTGGCGCGCAATTAGATAACCAAACCTCTCATTAGATAGAACTTTCTAGACATTGCCAATAATGTTATCTAATAATATTATTCAAATAATATGAATTATTGATTTGATAATGGAAAATACTGTGCAGCAACAATTATTGAAACAACAATAATATAAAATATCAACGTAACAATTATTGAATCAATAAAATAAAATATTGAACAATAACTACTGTAACAATTATTGAGTAGTGCCTTCTTACGTAAGAATCAATAATTGGTGCAATACCGTGTACTACTGTATTTTAACTACCGGGTATTCTAACAGTATTAACGGTAACAACTACGTCGTTATTTATAAATAACTTATACTTGTCGTTTTCTTCATCCAATCGCTTTTCGTTATGGGGCCCACACAAGGCTGCGCCGTCGTACGAATATTCCCCGACAGCAAGAATATTCTACGACCAAACGAATATTCACCGACAAAATGAATATTTTATAATCACTTGCTTATTTTGCAAAATTTGCACATTTCACCCATAACCAAAGTATTATATCAAATTAACCCCTTATTATTCACAATAATATTTAGAGAAAATTTGATTTTATTCATTAATAAGTTGGGGTCTTACAACCTCCCCTCCTTATGAAATTTCGTCCTCGAAATTGACGTACGTACATGATGTTTCAAAAAAAATGAGGATACCTCGCTTTCATTTCTGATTCCAACTCCCAAGTCATTTCTTCAATAGCATGGTTTCTCCACAAAACCTTAACTTATGGTATAACCTTCTTGCGTAGGACATGCTCTTTCCTATCCAAGATCTTAATAGGTACCTCCTCGTACGTTAAATCTTCAGCTATCTCGTCTGGTTCTAACTCAATAATGCGGTTCGGGTCTTTAACATATTTACGAAGCATAGATATGTAAAAAATATTATGAACACGAGACATGCTTGGAGGTAATGCGAGTCTATATGCCACATTTCCTATTCGCTCAAGAATCTCAAATGGACCAACAAATCTTGGATTGAGCTTTCCTCTCTTCCCAAATCTTGTAACTCCCTTCCATGGTGTAATACATAATAATACATGATCCCCAATATTAAATTCCACGTCCTTCCGATGAAGATCCGCATAACTCTTTTGTCGATCCTGTGTCGTTTGTATACGTTGTCGAATCATTTGGATCTTCTCTGTAGTAATGTGTAAGACCCCAAATTATTAATAAATAAAATTTAAATTCCCTCTATTTATTATTTTGAAATAGTAAGTGTTAAATTGATTAATGAGGTTAGTTATGGGTAAAATGCGCAAATATTTCAAATAAGCAGGTGGTTATAAAATATTCATTATTGTCGGGGAATATTCGTTTGGTCGTGGAATATTCTTCCTGTCGGAGAATATTCGTACGACGTCGCAGTCTTTTGTGGGCCCATAACGGAAAGCGATTGGATGAAGAAAACGACAAGTATATGTTGTTTATAAATAACGGCGTAGTTGTTACCGTTAATACTATTGGAATACCCGGTGGTTAAAACACAGTAATACGCGTTGTTACAAAGTAGCACACTGTATTGCACCAATTATTGATTCTTACATAAAAAGGCACTACTCAATAATGGTTACAGTAATTACTGTTCAGTATTTTAATTTATTGATTCAATAATTGATGCGTTGATATTTTATATTACTGTTGTTTCAATAATTGTCACTACACAGTATTTTCCATTATCAGATCAATAATTCATATTATTTGAATAATATTATTAGATAACATTATTGGCAATATCTAGAAAGTTCTGTCTAAGGAGAGGTTTGGTCATCTAATTGCGCGCCAGTAAGGAGAAATCCTTATTGGAAAGCCCCCTCTTTCCTGGGAACGGCCTGGTTGTCATAAATGTGATTCTGTAATATTATTTGTGAATAATTAATTATTGATTCATATGATAAGGAAATATTTATTTTTGTGGATATAAATGAGGGATATATTTTTGTGGTTAAAAATGAAGGAGTTAATATTGAGGTTTTTATCAGTATTTTTATCGGAATTGAGGTATTAAAAATCAGGGTTTTTGAGATATTTTGCGGGGGTTATAATTTTTAATCCGACCGTTGGATCGTGGTAATTTTTGGATATGTTATACATATATAAGTTGAGTATACGTCCTCAAATTTTGAACCGTTAAAAATGAACGTATGATTTATTATGAATTTTACGAGATGACTGGTTCAGAAATTGTTGAATTTTCGGAGTTAATTATTTTGGTAGAAAATTCTAGAATTGGTGGGCCCTACTCTTGGTTGGTGAAGAAATGTGCTGAGATTTTTATTCAAATGTGGTGGGTGGGAATAGTAGCAGGTAAAGCCATCAGGTTGCAGGTTAAGTCTGCTTCGGCGTGCTAACATTTTCCTATAAATAGAGGGCTAAGTTAGAATTGAAAATCACACCAGAAATAAGTTTTCTCTATTTCTCTCCCTAGATTATTGAGTGTATTTTGTGAGTATTTAGATACTTTGAGAGTTTCTATTCATCAGAGCAAGTTTCTTTCAGCCTTATACCGGTATTCCGACCAGAAGTACTGTCTTTACGAGGTAAGGAATGTTATTTTATTCAAAAATGATATTATTTCTTCAATATCATTATGCCGAAATATTGGTTGGAAATTTTTATCAAATTTGGAACTTTTCACGTCGGGGTTACTATTCATGAGTTACTATTCACGAGTTACTATTCACGAGTTACTATTCACCGAAAAATAAAATTTTCTTCTTTTCGTCCAAAATATCTATTCTGGGTACTAGCTTTGATTGTATCCATGTTTTGATCATTCTTGAATTTTACTTCACTATGAATAATTATAAGGTATTTTTGGACATGGATAAATCGAAATACGAATCCTTAATATTTGTTATTTTGTTTCACTGGATTCGTTTTTTAAAGATATTTTTCATCATCCTCAGTCCTAAATGATGATATTACTAAATATCTTTGGCCCGTAGTGCAAAGATGAATGATTAACTGATGAATATCTTTGGCCCGTAGTGCAAAGATAAACAGGTGTTGAGATGAACATGACCGACTGCTGATACAAATGAATATCTTTGGCCTGTAGTGCAAAGATGAATATTTGATTAAAGATGGTTATTGATTGTTGTTATAGGGATAAAATATTGATGATGGACTTTTAAATCTTAGAAGATAATAGAACTCATTCTCTACTTGACTCTTCTAATGGTTTGTTGTTTCCGCTGCAGTTATTGATTTAAAACTTGTTGTCTATTGTATTCTATTAAATTTTTCCCTGTTGAAGACTAACGATAATTTGTTCTGTATTATCTTAGTCATAATGTTCTTTACTGGGCCAGTTGAGCTCACCCTTTTCCTTTTTGTTCCATTTTTCTCAGGAGGCGAGAATGTAGCGAGTACTAGTCGGGGTATGGAATGATGGTTCTAAAAGTTATTTTAGTAGTCCTCGCCATTTTTGTGAAATAATGTATCAATAATTGTAATGAGGACTTATTTGAGTGTGGATATTGTCTAAATGACAATATTTGTATTTAAACTCACAGTTCTTGTGTTGTAATAATAAAGATGTAGTTGTTTCTGTACCATGTATTTTGGCGACTCAGAATGGGTGTTGTATACCTATTTTGGGGTCGTCACAGTTGGTATCAGAGCTTAGGGATATGATCTCTGGTGGAGATCAGAGAATAGAACTAGGAGGGGAGAGACGAATAAATCCTTCGCTAATGTGTCCTACCTAAGCTTATTTATTGGTCAGTCATAATATAGGGGTATTATGTGATTTGTTAATTTACCTTGTTTTATGGCAGTATTTGAGAATGTCGACTGAGAATGTTAACAGTGGAGTAAATGAGGCCGTGGAGACACCGGTGCTTACCAACGAGGAGAACGTGCAACAGGCTGGCAATGTTCCTCCTGTGAACAACACCAATGAGCAGATGATGAATGATGGAATGTTTAGAAGTTTTTTGCAATTCATGCAAAACCAGACGAGGGAGACTCGTGTTCAAAATACAGGAGGAAATGATAGCAATTCACGATTTGTCACAGCCAAACAGTTCAAAGAATTGGGACCAACAGAATTTAAGGGATAGCCGGATCCGATCATGACAGAAACGTGGGTCAGATAAATTACCAAGATATTCGATGTCTTGGGATGCACGGAGGAACAGAAGGTTCCATTCGCCACCTTTATGTTCCGTGGCGAGGCAGACTATTGGTGGGAGTCTGTGAAGCGTACCCATCCAACCGCACTCAGCATGTCTTGGGAGACACTTCAGAAACTGTTCAATGACAAGTACTTTCCTGAAAGTATTCGTCATATGAAGGAGGTAGAGTTTATTAGACTGGAGCAGAATAACATGACGGTGTCTCAGTACGAGGCGAAGTTTGCAGAGTTGTCCAGGTTTGCACCTCATTTGGTGGAGAATGAGGAACGTATGACGAGGATGTTTCTGAGAGGTTTGAAACCCGGCATACGTCAATATCTCATTTCTCATAAATTTTCTCTCTATTCAGATGTTGTCAATATGGCTCAATTATTAGAGCGAGATAATGAGTACGGTCAACTGAGGGACCACAACCAGGATCATATCGGTGACAGCAGTCATCAGAACAATAATAACCAGCGGAGAAAGAAAAATACAGACAAGAACGGCAACCACTCTGGTGGTAATCGTGGCTATGAAAATAGAAGAAGCGAGTCGGGAGGAGATTTTAAAAAGAGGAGATTCAACAATGACAATACGAAGACGTCAGCACCAGCAGCAATTGGTTCCAAGGGAGGAAAACGACCACCGGTTATATGCTATAAGTGCGGAAAAGAAGGACATATCAGCCCAAACTGCCCACAACAGTTTAAGGTATGTTATAATTGTGGAAAGGAAGGACATATCGCTCGAGATTGCACTGTAGCAAAACCAAGTCCAGCGGGGATGGTGACTCAAAAAGTTGTCCCAGAAAAGATAAAGTCAACGGTTCCTGAAAGAGCGTTTGTCGTGACTGGTCAACATGCGAGGAACCCAAACGAGGTGATCACGGGTAAGCTAATCATAAATTCATGCGAAGTTTATACCTTATTAGATACCGGTTCTACCCATTCTTTTATCTCTCCTGCTTGTGCTCAACGTTTAAACTTGACTCCGGAGAAGTTAGACTTTGATTTATCTGTGGAGACTTCGTTAGGAGAAACTTTCATCACATCCACTGTTTATAAATCTTGTGTGATCCAAGTTGGCACCATCACCTTACCTATTGACCTTATCTCTTTAAAGATACTTGCTTTTGATGTGATTTTAGTGATTGATTGGTTAACTACTCATCATGCCAAAATTGATTGTTTTTGTAAGGTTGTTAGTTTTCATATTCCTAACCAACCTGTTGTACGAATTCAAACAACTAAGCCATTAAAATCAATCACTGTTATATCAAGCCATAAAGCCATTCGTTTATTAAAAAATAGATGTCAAGCTTTCTTAGCCCATGTTATGGATTTGAATAAAGACACGTCAAATTTGAATAATATTTCTGTTGTTATTGACTTTCCTGACGTATTTCTTGAAGAACTTCTCGGTCTACCCCCGGAACGAGAAATTGAATTCTTTATTGATCTTGAACCTGGTACAAAGCCCATTTCTAAAACCCCATATTGAATGGCTCCTATTGAACTTCAAGAGTTAAAGGTCCAACTACAAGAGTTGTTGGACATCGGTTTCATTTGTCTTAGTACATCTCCTTGGGGTGCTCCTGTTTTATTTGTAAAGAAGAAAGACAGGAGTATGCGACTTTGTATTGATTACCGGGAATTAAACCATGTCACTATTAAGAATAGGTATCCGCTACCTCATATTGATGACCTGTTTGACCAGTTACAAGGAGCACAATTCTTTTCAAAGATCGATCTTCGTTCTGGATATCATCAGCTGAAGGTTAAAACTGAGGATATTCTAAAGACTGCCTTCAGAACTCGGTACGGGCATTATGAATTCCTAGTCATGTCTTTTGGATTGACTAATGCTCCTGCGGCTTTCATGGATATGATGAACCGAGTATTCAAGGATTATTTGGATCAGTTCGTTGTTGTCTTTATTGATGACATCCTCATATATTCCAAAAGCCGTGAAGATCATGAGCATCATTTGAAGCTGGTACTCCAAAGGCTGCGTGAAAACAAGTTATATGCTAAGTTAAAGAAATACGAGTTCTGGCTTGAGGAAGTAGCATTCCTAGGGCACGTGGTGTCAAAACATGGAGTATCTATTGACCCGACGAAAATTGAAGCAATACAAAGTTGGGAGCAACCAAAGACGGTGACCAAAGTACGTAGCTTTCTGGGCTTAGCTGGTTATTATCGGAGATTCGTGGAAGGGTTTTTTCGAATCGCTACCCCGTTAACTCAGCTGACTCGGAAAAATATCAAATTCGTATGGAGCGAGGAATGTGAGAAGAGTTTTCAAGAGCTTAAGAGGAGACTCATTTCGGCACCTGTTCTGACAATACCATCTGGTTCGGATGAATTTGTTATCTACAGTGATGCTTCAGGCAAAGGGTTAGGATGTGTTCTCATGCCACATGGGAAAGTCATAGCCTATGCCTCGCGACAACTAAAAGAATATGAGAGGAATTATCCTACTCATGATTTGAAGTTGGCAGCAGTAGTTTTCGCGTTGAAGATCTGGAGACACTACCTGTATGGGGAGAAAGTGGAGATCTATACAGATCATAAAAGCCTCAAATATTTCTTCACCCAAAAGGAACTCAACATGCGGCAGCGACGTTGGCTCGAACTGTTGAAAGATTACGATCATACCATCCAATATCATCCTGGAAAAGCAAACGTAGTAGCTGACGCATTGAGTAGAAGATCATATGCGGGTACGAGTGCAATGTTGTTAACACAAAGGCCCATTTTGTATGACTTGCAAAGGATGGAGATAGAGATGAAGGCTCCAAGTACCCACATGATGATATCAAATATACGAGTAGAACCGACTTTAATCGATAAAGTTAAAGCTGCTCAAGCTACGGACATAGAGCTGATGCGTATGAAGAAGAAAGTGCAAGAAGGTTCTATTCCAGAAGCAAGAATCGATGAAGAAGGAATACTTCGAGTCCACTCCAGACTTTGTGTTCCTAACGATTCTGATTTGAAGTACAAGATCATGATGGAAGCACATAATACACCATTTGCAATCCATCCTGGAAGTACCAAAATGTATCGTGATCTTCGACATACATTTTGGTAAAATAATATGAAGAGAGAGATTGCAAAGTTTATCTCGAGGTGTTTAACTTGTCAACGTGTAAAGGTGAAACATCAAGTGCCAAAGGGTCCATTGTAACCACTTGAGATTCCGAAATGGAAGTGGGAACACATTGCCATGGATTTCGTTACGGGTCTTTCCACGGTTTCTCAAGGCATAAATGCTATTTGGGTTATTGTTGATAGATTAACCAAGTCCGCTCATTTCTTACTGATACGGGAGACTTATTCCCTTGAACGTCTTGCTCGTATATACGTAGATGAGATTGTGAGACTGCATGGCATGCCAGTATCCATAGTTTCGGATTGTGACCCAAGATTCACTTCAAGATTTTGGGTTAGCTTGCAAAAAGCTATGGGCATAGATTTACGATTTAGTTCGGCATACCATCCTCAAACGGACGGACAATCAGAGAGGACTATTCAAACTCTTGAAGATCTATTAAGACTTTGTGTTCTAGATTTCAAAGGGAGTTGGGATAAGTACCTACCATTGGTGAAATTCTCTTACAATAACAGTTATCAGGCAAGTATAGGTGTGGCCCCATTTGAAGCATTATATGGACGAAAGTGTCGCTCTCCAGTATGCTGGGACGAGGTGGGTGAAGCAACATTGTTGGGACCAGAGTTGGTACGCATGACTACAGAGAAGATCCAAACGATTCGACAACGTATACAAACGGCACAGGATCGACAAAAGAGTTATGTGGATCTTCATCGAAAGGACGTAGAATTTGACATTGGGGATCATGTATTGTTGCATGTGGCTCCATGGAAAGGAGTTACAAGATTTGGGAAGAGAGGAAAGCTCAATCCACGATTTATTGGTCCATTTCAGATTCTTGACCGAGTAGGAAATGTGGCCTATAGACTCGCGTTACCTCCAAGTATGTCTCGTGTTCATAATGTTTTTCATATATCTGTGTTACATATATATGTGAAAGACCCAGACCACGTTATTGAGTTAGAACCGGACGAGATAGCTGAAGACTTAACGTACGAAGAGGTACCTGTCAAGATCTTGGATAGAAAGGAGCATGTCCTACGCACGAAGGTCATACCACAAGTTAAAGTTTTGTGGAGAAACCATGCTATTGAGGAAATGACCTGGGAGTTGGAAACGGAAATGAAAGCGAGGTATCCTCATCTTTTCGAAACACCAGGTACGTACGTCAATTTCAAGGACGAAATTTCATAAGGAGGGGAGGTTGTAAGACCCCAAATTATTAATAAATGAAATTTAAATTTCCTCTATTTATTATTTTGAAATAGTAAGTGTTAAATTGATTAATGAGGTTAGTTATGGGTAAAATGCGCAAATATTTCAAATAAGCAGGTGGTTATAAAATATTCATTGTTGTCGGTGAATATTCGTTTGGTCGTGGAATATTCTTCCTGTCGGAGAATATTCGTACGACGGCGCAGTCTTTTGTGGGCCCATAACGGAAAGCGATTGGATGAAAAAAACGACAAGTATATGTTGTTTATAAATAACGGCGTAGTTGTTACCATTAATACTGTTGGAATACCCGGTGGTTAAAACACAGTAATACGCGTTGTTACAAAGTAGCACACTGTATTGTACCAATTATTGATTCTTACGTAAGAAGGCACTACTCAATAATGGTTACAGTAATTACTGTTCAGTATTTTATTTTATTGATTCAATAATTGCTGCGTTGATATTTTATATTACTGTTGTTTCAATAATTGTCACTACACAGTATTTTTCATTATCAGATCAATAATTCATATTATTTGAATAATATTATTAGATAACATTATTGGAAATGTCTAGAAAGTTCTGTCTAAGGAGAGGTTTGGTCATCTAATTGCGCGCCAGTAAGGAGAAATCCTTATTGGAAAGCCCCCTCTTTCTTGGGAACGGCCTGGTTGTCATAAATGTGATTCTGTAATATTATTTGTGAATAATTAATTATTGATTCATATGATAAGGAAATATTTATTTTTGTGGATATAAATGAGGGATATATTTTTGTGGTTAAAAATGAAGGAGTTAATGTTGAGGTTTTTATCAGTATTTTTATCGGAATGGAGGTATTAAAAATCAGGGTTTTTGAGATATTTTACGGGGGTTATAATTTTTAATCCGACCGTTGGATCGTGGTAATTTTTGGATATGTTATACATATATAAGTTGAGTATATGTCCTCAAATTTTGAACCGTTAAAAATAAACGTATGATTTATTATGAATTTTACGAGATGACTGGTTCAGAAATTGTTGAATTTTCAGAGTTAATCATTTTGGTAGAAAATTCTAGAATTGGTGGGCCCCACTCTTGGTTGGTGAAGAAATGTGCTGAGATTTTTATTCAAATGTGGAGGGTGGGAATAGTAGCAGGTAAAGCCATCAGGTTGCAGGTTAAGTCTGCTTCGGCGTGCTAACATTTTCCTATAAATAGAGGGCTAAGTTAGAATTGAAAATCACACCAGAAACAAGTTTTCTCTCTTTCTCTCTCCAGATTATTGAGTGTATTTTGTGAGTATTTAGATACTTTGAGAGTTTCTATTCATCAGAGCAAGTTTCTTTCAGCCTTATACCGGTATTCCGACCAGAAGTACTGTCTTTACGAGGTAAGGGATGTTATTTTATTCAAAAATGATATTATTTCTTCAATATCATTATGCCGAAGTATTGGTTAGAAATTTTTATCAAATTTGGAACTTTTCACGTCGGGGTTACTATTCACGAGTTACTATTCACCGAAAAATAAAATTTCTTCTTGTCGTCCAAAATATATATTCTGGGTACTAGCTTTGATTGTATCCATGTTTTGATCATTCTTGAATTTTACTTCACTATGAATAATTATAAGGTATTTTTGGACATGGATAAATCGAAATACGAATCCTTAATATTTGTTATTTTGTTTCACTGGATTCGTTTTCTTTAAGATATTTTTCATCATCCTCAGTCCTAAATGATGATATTACTGAATATCTTTGGCCCGTAGTGCAAAGATGAATGATTAACTGATGAATATCTTTGGCCCGTAGTGCAAAGATGAACAGGTGTTGAGATGAACATGACCGACTGGTGATACAAATAAATATCTTTGGCCTGTAGTGCAAAGATGAATATTTGATTAAAGATGGTTATTGATTGTTGTTACAGGGATAAAATATTGATGATGGACTTTTAAATCTTAGAAGATAGTAGAACTCATTCTCTACTTGACTCTTCTAATGGTTTGCTGTTTTCGCTGCAGTTATTGATTTAAAACTTGTTGTCTATTGTATTCTATTAAATTTTTCCCTGTTGAAGACTAACGATAATTTGTTCTGTATTATCTTAGTCATAATGTTCTTTATTGGGCTAGTTGAGCTCACCCTTTTCCTTTTTGTTCTATTTTTCTCAGGAGGCGAGAATGTAGTGAGTACTAGTCGGGGTATGGAATGATGGTTCTAGAAGTTATTTTAGTAGTCCTCACCATTTTTGTGAAATAATGTATCAATAATTGTAATGAGGACTTATTTGAGTGTGGATATTGTCTAAATGACAATATTTGTATTTAAACTCACAGTTCTTGTGTTGTAATAATAAAGATGTAGTTGTTTCTGTACCATGTATTTTGGCGACTCAGAATGGGTGTTGTATACCTATTTTGGGGTCGTCACATAATGCGTACCAACTCTGGTCCCAACAATGTTTCTTCATCCACCTCGTCCCAGCATACTGGAGAACGACATTTTCTTCCATACAACGCCTCGAATGGAGCCACACCTATGCTCGCCTGATAACTGTTGTTGTAGGAGAATTCCACCAATGGTAGGTACTTATCCCAACTCTGTGACGCCCCCAAAATAGGTCCAATCCATCCAACCCATTCTGAGTCGCCAAATACATGGTACAGAAAATAACTACAACTTTATTATTACAATTGTCGTGCAAAATACGACAACACATATACTGTGAGTTTAAATACAAATATTGTCATCTAGACAGTATTCATACTCAACTAAGAACTCATTATACTTATTGATACACTATTTTACAAAATAGTGAGGACTACTAAAACAACTGTCTTGAACCATCATTCCACACCCCGACTAGTACTCGCTACATTCTCGCCTCCTGAGAAGAAAATGGAACAACAAGGAAAAGGGTGAGCTCAACTAGCCCAGTAAAGAATATTATGACTAAGATAATATACAACAAATTATCGTTAGTCTTCAACAGGGAAAAATTTAATAGAATACAATAGACAACAAGTTTTAAATCAATATTCGCAGCGGAAAATAATAATTCATAGAAGAGTTACGTAGAGAATGAAATCTACGATTATCTATGAATTTAAAAGCCCATCATCAACATTTTATCCCTGTAACATCAATCAATAAATATCTTGAATCAAATTGTCATCTTTGCACTACAGGCCAAAGATATTCATCAGTTGGTCATGTTCATCTCAACACTTGTTCATCTTTGCACTACGGGACAAAGATATTCATTAGAAATCATTCATCTTTGCACTATAGGCCAAAGATATTCAATTATATCATCATTTAGGACTGCGGATGATGAAAAATATTTTAAAGGAAACGAATCCAGTGAAACAAAATAATAAATATTAAGGATTCGTATTTCAGCTATTCCATGTCCAAAAATACCTCATAAATAATCATAGTGGAGTAAAATTCAAGAATGATCAAAACATGGATACAATCAAAGCTAGTATCCAGATTAGATATTTTGGACGAAAAGAAAAAAATTTCATTTTTTAGTGAATAGTAACTCGTGAATAGTAACTCGTGAATAGTAACTCATGAATAGTAACCCCGACATGAAAAGTTCCAAATTTAATAAAAAGTTCAGATCAATACTTCGGCATAATGATATTGAAGAAAATAATATCATTTAAGAAGAAATAAAATCTCTTACCTCGGAAATATGGTACTTCTGACTGGAATATTAGATATAGTGCTGAAGGAAACTTGCACCGTATAGCAACACTCAAAGTATCAAATACTCACAAGAATACGCTCGATATAGAGAGAGAAATAGAGAGAAACTTGTGTTTCTGGTGTGATTTTTAATTCTAGCCTAAGCACCCTATTTATAGGAAAATGCTTAGAACACCAAAGCAGAAAATTGAATAAATTAATAATATAATTTTCTTAATTTCCTTAGCACACACATCAGCTGATTTCCACCATTAACATGTGTCACTCAAATGTCAAAAACGTTTTTCTTAATAAAAATAATTAAAACTTCCAAAAATCAATTATTTCGGAACTTCAGAACTTCAATAATTCATAAAAAATAACCCTTTATTCAGAAAATTCAAATCTCGCGAGTTTTTATAGGAAATTCAATTCTCTACAACTTTGCAGAAGAAAGTTTTTCCAAATTCTAAACAGAAATTGACCGAAATCCATAAACGGACGATTTTACAGTCAATAATAAATTTTCGGTCAAGAATTGTGTCCACCAACACACAAAACATGTGTTAATCATTTAATGCCACAAAAATACTCTTCCTCCTCATATACTCATATATCCCACATTCATTGTAAAAATATCATCATCAATATATTATTAAAATAATATATTTAAATGAATTATTTTATCAGAAAAAGATAAAATATTAATTTTCAACAATTGTCACATTAAAAAAATTTCTCCATCTATATCCACATAAAATCAATATTTTCCTCATCATATAAATTAATAATTAATTATACACAAATAATATTATAGAACCACAGTACTGGCAACCAGGCCGTTCCCAGGAAAGAGGGGGCTTTCCAATAAGGATCTCTCCTTACTGGCGCGCAATTAGATGACCAAACCTCTCCTTAGACAGAACTTTCTAGACATTGCCAATAATGTTATCTAATAATATTATTCAGATAATATGAATTATTGTTCCGATAATAGAAAATACTGTGTAGTGACAATTATTAAAACAATAGTAATATAAAATATCAACGCAGCAATTATTGAATCAATAAAATATAATATTGAACAGTAATTACTGTAACAATTATTGAGTAGTGTCTTCTTACGTAAGAATCAATAATTGGTGTAATATCGTGTGCTACTGTGCAACAACGCGTATTATTGTGCTTTAACCACCGGGTATTCCAACAGTATTAACGGTAACAACTATGCCGTTATTTATAAACCACTTATTTTTGTCATTTTCTTCATCCAATCGCTTTCCGTTATGGGGCTCACACAAGACTGCGCCGTCGTACGAATATTCTCCGACAGTAAGAATATTCCATGACCAAGCGAATATTTCCCGACAACAATGAATATTTTATAACCACTTGCTTATTTAAAATATTTGCGCATTTTACCCATAACTAACCACATTAATCAAATTAACCCTAACTATTTCAGAATAATAAATAGAGGAAATTAAATTTCATTTATTAATAATTTGGGGTCTTACAACCTCCCCTCCTTATGAAATTTCGTCCTCGAAATTGACATACGTACCTGGTGTTTCAAAAAGATGAGGATACCTCGCTTTCATTTCCGTTTCCAACTCCCAGGTCATTTCCTCAATAGCATGGTTTCTCCACAAAACTTTAACTTGTGGTATGACCTTCGTGCGTAGGACATGCTCCTTATTATCCATGATCTTGACAGGTATCTCCTCGTACGTTAAGTCTTCGGCTATCTCGTCCGGTTCTAACTCAATAACGTGGTTCGGGTCTTTCACATATTTACGAAGCACAGATATATGAAAAATATTATGAACACGAAACATACTTGGAGGTAACGCAAGTCTATAGGCCACATTTCCTACTCGGTAAAGAATCTGAAATGGACCCAAATCTTGTAACTCCTTTCCATGGAGCTACACGTAATAATACATGATCCCCAATGTCAAATTCCACGTCCTTTCGATGAAGATCCACATAACTCTTTTGTCGATCCTGTGCCGTTTGTATACGTTGTCGAATCGTTTGGATCTTCTCTGTAGTCATTCGTACCAACTCTGGTCCCAACAACGTTGTTTCTACCACCTCATCCCAACATACTGGAGAGCGACACTTTCGTCCATACAATGCTTCAAAGGGAGCCACATCTATACTTGCCTGATAACTTTTGTTGTAAGAGAATTTCACCAATGGTAGGTACTTATCCCAACTTCCTTTGAAATCTAGGACACAAAGTCTTAATAGATCTTCAAGAGTTTGAATAGTCCTCTCTGATTGCCCGTCCGTTTGAGGATGGTATGCCGAACTAAATCGTAAATCCGTGTCTATAGCTTTTTGCAAGCTAACCCAAAATCTTGAAGTGAATCTTGGGTCACGATCCGAAACTATGGATACTGGCATGCCATGCAACCTTACAATCTCATTCACGTACATACTAGCAAGATGTTCAAGGGAATAAGTCTCCCGTATCGGCAAGAAATGAGCAGACTTGGTTAATCTATCAACTATAACCCAAATAACATTTATGCCTTGAGAAACCTTGGGAAGACCCGTAACAAAATCCATAGTAATGTGTTCCCACTTCCATTTTGGAATCTCAAGTGGTTGCAATGGACCCTTTGGTACTTGATGCTCTGCCTTTACACGTTGATAAGTTAAACACCTCGAGATAAACTCCGCGATCTTTCTTTTCATATTGCTCCACCAAAATGTATGTCGAAGATCACGATACATTTTAGTACTTCCAGGATGGATTGCAAATGGTGTATTGTGTGCCTCCATCATGATCTTGTACTTCAAATCAGAATCGTTAGGAACACAAAGTCTGGAGTGGACTCGAAGTATTCCTTCTTCATCGATTTTTGCTTCTAGAATAGCACCTTCTTGCACTTTCTTCTTCATACGCATCAGCTCCGGGTCTGTAGCTTAAGCAACTTTAACTTTATCGATTAAAGTTGGTACTACGCGTATACTTGACATCATCGTACTCGTTCCTACATATGATCTTCTACTCAACGCGTCAGCTACCACGTTCGCTTTTTCAGGATGGTATTATCGAAATCTTTCAACAGCTCGAGCCAACGTCGGTGTCGCATGTTGAGTTCTTTTTGAGTGAAAAAATATTTGAGGCTTTTATGGCCTAAATATATCTCCACTTTCTCCCCATATAGATAGTGCCTCCAGATCTTTAGCGCAAAAACGACTGCTGCCAACTCTAGATCATGAGTAGGATAATTCCTCTCATATTCTTTAAGTTGTCACGAAGCATAGGCTATGACTTTCCCACGTTACATGAGAACACATCCTAACCCTTTGCCTGAAGCATCACTGTAGATAACAAATCCATCTGAACCAGATGGTATTGTCAGAACAGGTGCCGAAATGAGTCTCCTCTTAAGCTCTTGGAAACTCTTCTCGCATTCTTCGCTCCATACGAATTTGATATCCTTCTTGAGTCAGCTGAGTTAATGGAGTAGCGATTCGAGAAAATCCTTTTACGAATCTCCGATAATAACCAGAAAGCTACGTATTTCGATTACTAACTTAGGTTGCTCTCAACTGTGACTCATATCCCAATCTTGGATATCACGTCACAATGGCACCTATCAGTTACTACCATACGAATATGGCATCCCCTACGGAGAGTTTGGCTTCAGTGCATTCCACAAAGGAAGTCACCAGATAGAGGCTCGGGTACAAACTTCTACAGTTAGGTTTTTAACTCCTGAAGTTCAATAGGAGCCATTCGATATGAGATTTTAGAAGTGAGTTTTGTACCGGGTTCAAAGTCGATACAAAATTCAATATCACGCTCTGGGAGTAAGCCAAGAAATTCTTCAGGAAATACGTCAGAAATTTTACTAACAATAGAAATATCATTCAAATCTGACGTATTTTTGTTCAAGTCCATAACATAGCTAAGAAAGCTTGACATCCGTTTTTCAATAAACGAATGACTTTACGGCTTGATATGAAAGAGTTTGACTTCAATGGTTTGGTTGCTTGAATTTGAATAACAGGTTGCTTAGGAATATGAAAACTAACAACCTTACAAAAGTAATCAATTTGGCATGATGAGTAGTTAACCAATCGATCCCTAAAATCGCATCAAAAGCAAGTATCTTTAAAGAGATAAGGTCAACAGGTAATGTGATGGTGCCAACTTGGATCAAACAAGATTTATAAACAGTGGATGTAACGAAAGTTTTTCCTAACGGAGTCTTCACAGATAAATCAAAGTCTAATTTCTCCGGAGTCAAGTTTAAACGTTGAGCACAAGCAGGAGAAATAAATGAATGGGTAGAATCGGTATCTAATAAGGTATAGACTTCACAAAAATTTATAATTAACTAACCCGTGCCAACTTCGTTCGGGTTCCTCGCATTCTGACCAGTCACGAAAAACGTTCTTCTAGAAACCGTTGACTTTGACTTTTCTGGGACAGCTTTTTGAGTCACCACCCCCGTTGAACTTGGTTTCGCTACAGTACAATCTCGAGCGATATGTCCTTCCTTTCCACAGTTATAACATACCATAAACTGTTGTGGACAGTTTGGGCTGATATGTCCTTCTTTTCCGCACTTATAGCATATGACCGGTAGTCGTTCTCCTCCCTTGGAACAAGTTGCTGCTGGTGCTGACGTCTTTATATTTTCATTGTTGAATCTCCTCTTTTTAAAATCTCCTCCCGACTCGCTTCTTCTATTCTCATGGCCACGATTACCACCAGAGTGGTTGTCGTTCTTGTCCGTATTATTCTTTCTCCGCTGGTTATCGTTGTTCTGATGACTGCTGTCACCGGTATGATCCTGGTTGTGGTCCCTCGATTGACCGTACTCGTTATCTCGCTCTAATAATTGAGCCCTGTTGACAACATCTGAATAGAGAAAAAATTTATGAGAAATGAGATATTGACGTATGCCGGGTTTCAAACCTCTCAAAAATATCCGAGTCATACGTTCCTCATTCTCCACCAAATGAGGTGCAAACCTGGACAACTCTGCAAATTTCGCCTCGTACTGGGATACCGTCATGTTATTCTGCTCCAGTCTAATAAATTCTACCTCCTTCATATGACGAATACTTTCAGGAAAGTACTTGTCATTGAATAGTTTTTGAAATGTCTCCCAAGACATGCTGAGTGCGGCTGGATGGGTACGCTTCACAGATTCCCACCAGTAGTCTGCCTCGCCACGGAACATAAAGGTGACGAATGGAACCTTCTGTTCCTCCGTGCTTCCCAAGACATCAAATATCTTGGTAATTTGCTTGACCCATGTCTCCGCCTTAATCGGATCTGGCTTTCCCCAGAATTCTGGTGGTCCCAACTCTTTGAACTGCTTGGCTGTGACCAGCTGTGCGTTGCTATTGTTTCTTCCTATATTTTGAACAGAAATCTCCTTCGTCTGGTTTTGCATGAATCGCAAAAAGCTTCTAAACATCTCATCGTTCACCGTCTGCTCAGTGGTGTTGTTCACAGGAGGAACATTGCCAGCCTGTTGCATGTTCTCCTCGTTGGTGAGTACAGGTGTCTCCACGGTTTCATTTACTCCACTGTTAACATTCTCAGTCGACATTCTCAAATACTGCCATAAAACAAGGGTTAATTTAACAAATTAACAAATCACATAATATCCCTATATTATGACCAACCAACAAATAAGCTTAGGTAGGACACACTAGCGAAGGATTTACTCGTCTCTCCCCTCCTAGTTCTATTCTCCGATCTCCGCCAGAGATCATATCCCTAAGCTCTGATACCAACTGTGACGCCCTCAAAATAGGTCCAATCCATCCAACCCATTCTAAGTCGCCAAATACATGGTACAGAAAATAACTACAACTTTATTATTACAATTGTCGTGCAAAATACGACAACACATATACTGTGAGTTTAAATACAAATATTGTCATCTAGACAGTATTCATACTCAACTAAGAACTCATTATACTTATTGATACACTATTTTACAAAATAGTGAGGACTACTAAAACAACTGTCTTGAACCATCATTCCACACCCCGACTAGTACTCGCTACATTCTCGCCTCCTGAGAAGAAAATGGAACAACAAGGAAAAGGGTGAGCTCAACTAGCCCAGTAAAGAATATTATGACTAAGATAATATACAACAAATTATCGTTAGTCCTCAACAAGGAAAAATTTAATAGAATACAATAGACAACAAGTTTTAAATCAATATTCGCAGCGGAAAATAATAATTCATAGAAGAGTTACGTAGAGAATGAAATCTACGATTATCTATGAATTTAAAAGCCCATCATCAACATTTTATCCCTGTAACATCAATCAATAAATATCTTGAATCAAATTGTCATCTTTGCACTACAGGCCAAAGATATTCATCAGTTGGTCATGTTCATCTCAACACTTGTTCATCTTTGCACTACGGGACAAAGATATTCATTAGAAATCATTCATCTTTGCACTATAGGCCAAAGATATTCAATTATATCATCATTTAGGACTGCGGATGATAAAAAATATTTTAAAGGAAACGAATCCAGTGAAACAAAATAATAAATATTAAGGATTCGTATTTCAGCTATTCCATGTCCAAAAATACCTCATAAATAATCATAGTGGAGTAAAATTCAAGAATGATCAAAACATGGATACAATCAAAGCTAGTATCCAGATTAGATATTTTGGACGAAAAGAAAAAAATTTCATTTTTCAGTGAATAGTAACTCGTGAGTAGTAACTCGTGAATAGTAACTCATGAATAGTAACCCCGACATGAAAAGTTCCAAATTTGATAAAAAGTTCAGATCAATACTTCGGCATAATGATATTGAAGAAAATAATATCATTTAAGAAGAAATAAAATCTCTTACCTCGGAAATACGGTACTTCTGACTGGAATACTAGATATAGTGCTGAAGGAAACTTGCACCGTATAGCAACACTCAAAGTATCAAATACTCACAAGAATACGCTCGATATAGAGAGAGAAATAGAGAGAAACTTGTGTTTCTGGTGTGATTTTCAATTCTAACCTAAGCACCCTATTTATAGGAAAATGCTTAGAACACCAAAGTAGAAAATTGAATATATTAATAATATAATTTTCTTAATTTCCTTAGCACACACATCAGCTGATTTCCACCATTAACATGTGCCACTCAAATGTCAAAAATGTTTTTCTTAATAAAAATAATTAAAACTTCCAAAAATCAATTATTTCGGAACTTCAGAACTTCAATAATTCATAAAAAATAACCCTTTATTCAGAAAATTCAAATCTCGCGAGTTTTTATAGGAAATTCAATTCTCTACAACTTTGCAGAAGAAAGTTTTTCCAAATTCTAAACAGAAATTGACCGAAATCCATAAACGGACGATTTTACAGTCAATAATAAATTTTCGGTCAAGAATTGTGTCCACCAACACACAAAACATGTGTTAATCATTTAATGCCACAAAAATACTCTTCCTCCTCATATACTCATATATCCCACATTTATTATAAAAATATCATCATCAATATATTATTAAAATAATATATTTAAATGAATTATTTTATCAGAAAAAGATAAAATATTAATTTTTAACAATTGTCACATTAAAAAAATTTCTCCATCTATATCCACATAAAATCAATATTTTCCTCATCATATAAATTAATAATTAATTATACACAAATAATATTATAGAACCACAGTACTGGCAACCAGGCCGTTCCCAGGAAAGAGGGGGCTTTCCAATAAGGATCTCTACTTACTGGCGCGCAATTAGATGACCAAACCTCTCCATAGACAGAACTTTCTAGACA
The DNA here is from genome assembly GCA_016801055.1 of Panax notoginseng. Taxonomy (NCBI): domain Eukaryota; kingdom Viridiplantae; phylum Streptophyta; class Magnoliopsida; order Apiales; family Araliaceae; genus Panax; species Panax notoginseng. Next base: position 173,142,798 of record CM029019.1, read on the forward strand.
TTGCCAATAATGTTATCTAATAATATTATTCAGATAATATGAATTATTGTTCCGATAATAGAAAATACTGTATAGTGACAATTATTAAAACAACAGTAATATAAAATATCAACGCAACAATTATTGAATCAATAAAATACAATATTGAACAGTAATTACTGTAACAATTATTGAGTAGTGTCTTCTTACGTAAGAATCAATAATTGGTGCAATATCGTGTGCTACTGTGCAACAACGCGTATTACTGTGCTTTAACCACCGGGTATTCCAACAGTATTAACGGTAACAACTATGCCGTTATTTATAAACCACTTATTTTTGTCATTTTCTTCATCCAATCACTTTTCGTTATGGGGCTCACACAAGACTGCGTCGTCGTACGAATATTCTCCGACAGTAAGAATATTCCATGACCAAGCGAATATTTCCCGACAACAATGAATATTTTATAACCACTTGCTTATTTAAAATATTTGCGCATTTTACCCATAACTAACCACATTAATCAAATTAACCCTAACTATTTCAGAATAATAAATAGAGGAAATTAAATTTCATTTATTAATAATTTGGGGTCTTACAAACTCCCTTTGAGATCTAGGACACAAAGTCTTAATAGATCTTCAAGAGTTTGAATAGTCCTCTCTGATTGTCCGTCCGTTTGAGGATGGTATGCCGAACTGAATCGTAAATCCGTGCCCATAGCTTTCTGCAAGCTAACCCAAAATCGTGAAGTGAATCTTGGGTCACGATCCGAAACTATGGATACTGGCATGCCATGCAATCTCACAATCTCGTTCACGTATACTAGCAAGACGTTCAACGGAATAAGTCTCACGTATCGGCAAGAAATGAGCGGACTTGGTTAATCTATCAACAATAACCCAAATCGCATCTATGCCTTGAGAAACCTTGGGAAGACCCGTAACAAAATCTATAGTAATGTGTTCCCACTTCCATTTCGGAATCTCAAGTGGTTGCAATGGACCCTTTGGTACTTGATGCTCCGCTTTTACACGTTGACAAGTTAAACATCTCGAGATAAACTCCGCGATCTCTCTTTTCATATTGCTCCACCAAAATGTATGTCGAAGATCGTGATACATTTTGGTACTCCCAAGATGGATTGCAAACGGTGTGTTGTGTGCCTCCATCATTATTCTATGCTTCAAGTCAAAATTGTTAGGAACACAAAGTCTGGAGTTGACTCGAAGTATTCCTTCTTCATCGATTCTTGCTTCTGGAATAGCACCTTCTTGCACCTTCTGGAACACAAAGTCTGGAGTTGACTCGAAGTATTTCTTCTTCATACGCATCAGCTCCATGTCCGTAGCTTGAGCAGCTTTAACTTTATCGATTAAAGTCGGTTCTACTCGTATATTTGATATCATCATGTGGGTACTTGGAGTATTCATCTCTATCTCCATCCTTTGCAAGTCATACAAAATGGGACTTTGTGTTAACAACATTGCACTCGTACTCGCATATGATCTTCTACTCAATGCGTTAGCTACTACGTTTGCTTTTCCAGGATGATATTGGATGGTATGATCGTAATCTTTCAACAGCTCGAGCCAACGTCGCTGCCGCATGTTGAGTTCCTTTTGGGTAAAGAAATATTTAAGGCTTTTATGATCTGTATAGATCTCCACTTTCTCCCCATACAGGTAGTGTCTCCAGATCTTCAACGCAAAAACGACTGCTGCCAACTCCAAATCATGAGTAGGATAATTCCTCTCATATTCTTTGAGTTATCGCGAGGCATAGGCTATGACTTTCCCATGTTGCATGAGAACACATCCTAACCCTTTGCCTGAAGCATCGCTGTAGATAACAAATCCATCCGAACCAGATGGTATTGTCAGAACAGGTGCCGAAATGAGTCTCCTCTTGAGTTCTTGGAAACTCTTCTCGCATTCCTTACTCCATACGAATTTTGTATCCATCCGAACCAGATGATTATACTGATACATAATTTCATAATCATACCAATCAATAGTCCATCTATGCACTACGAGCCAAAGATGACTTTCATCACAATATAAGCATGAGGATGATGACAATGATATAAGAATTCAATTAAGTGAAAGCAAGGATAAATTTTAAAGATTTATAAATCAATTTATCCAGAGTTTAAGAATGTCCAAATTGTCAACATGATAACTACTTTGTGGAGTAAAATTCAAAAATAATATTCATGTATCAAAAATAAGTTGAACAGGAAAGAAATTAATTTTTATCGTAAATAGTACTCTGGGTGAATAGTACCTGAGTGAATAGTACCCTGTGAATAGTATTTTGTAAATAATGTCGTACGTATGAATAGTACCGTGCGTATGAATAGTGACGTACATATGAATAGTGTCGTATATATGAATAGTATCCATGAATAGTACTCCAGTATGAAAAGATTAAAATTTAACAATAATATCCAGAAAAATATTTCAGTGGAACGATACTAGATGAAACGCAAATTTCAAGGATATTCTACTAATTTTAAGGAGTATAGAAACAATGCTTATCAACATGAGTGTAGAATTAGGAATATTAAACGAAATAATATTACTTACATACTACAGAGTATAGAAGAAAATATTATTTCTTACGAATATTGAACAAAAATAATATCTCTTACAACTGTTGAACGAAAATAATATTCCTTACGAATATTGAATGAAGATAATATTCCTTACGAATATTGAACGAAAATAATATTCCTTATGAATATTGAACGAAAATAAAATTCCTTACGAATACGAAAAATAATTTCGTAAGTGAATATGAAATAAATAATACCCCTTATCTTAAAAGGAGAGTATCCCGACTGGTATAGCGAAGATATTCTTGAAAAAAATTAGTACTGCTTTCTACACTCAAAGCTTCTTTAAACTCAAAAGAAAAACGCTCAATATTATAGAAGATGTTGAAAAGCGATTCCCTCCTCAGGAGGGTTTCTCTCTCTCGTGCTCTCCCCTTTCCCTTCTTCTCTTCTCCCGTGAACCATTCCTTTCCTCACCCGTGAACTTCACTTTGCCTATATAAGGAAATGATACTGAAGGAAAATAAATAACTTCTCTGAATTGTTTCTCTCTCTTTATCTATTACTTATTCTCTCTAAATTTATGCAATAATTATAAGAGTATCTTTCTACACTTTGCTAAAGTTTTATAACACGTTATCAGCACGAGGCTCTAACCAACTGAGACGGTAAAATTAAATTCTTGCAATTTATTGTTATACTACCAGTTTGGCTATGCCACCAATAGTATAATTTTATTCTTACAATTGGCTTGACTTTGCCGCCTATTATATTCTTTAACTGTTAAATTATATTTATGTTTTATTGTCCATTTTTAAATTCTGTTATTTACAGTGGTACCATCTATCGTTGTTGATCTTACAAGACTTGGTGGGAACCTTTTTACAACTTATTAACTTGTGGGAATAACCTGACTATGCGAACTACCGCATGCTGGGTGAATATCCTTTCGTATTAATTCATTATTAGCATTTTGTGGAAATAATCTATCTATGCGAACTACCGCATGTCGGGTGAAGATCCATTTATATTTTTGTACATATATTATTTGTTGAACTATAATACTTGTATATACATTAACGATTGCATATTCTTTTTACTAAAATAATATGCTAATAACATAAATATAAGAATATTTATATATTTGCATTTTATCAACACTTGAGGTTGTGACTTAGTTTATTTTTTTTCTATATCATACATGCAATTATTTATTGTTTTAATATATAATAAAATTGTGTTTTAACCCAGAATAGATGGCAAACTTGGCAAAAATAGATTTTTCTACTTTGAAAATCTCTGGAGACAACTATTTGGCATGGGCACTTGATGCAGAATTACACCTTAGTGCAAATGAATTAGAAAAGACCATTGAATCAGAAAATACAACAACTTTGGCACAATGCAAAAGCCATAATTTTTCTTCGTCACCATATTGATGAAGGATTAAAGACTGAGTATTTAACAGTCAAAGATTTGACCACCAAACATTGGTTGTTCTCCCTAATGCCAAATTTCAGTGGCTTAATTTAAGGCTACAAGATTACAAATCAATTACGGAATATAGTTCCAATATTTATAGAATAACCTCTACTTTGGCTTTATGTGGAGATCCAGTTTCTGAAACCCAAATGTTAGAAAAAACGCTCTCAACTTTTCATCCCACCAACATGATTCTGTCACAACAATATAGATAGAGTATGTTCACAAAATTCAATTACTTATTGTCTATCCTCTTTGTTGTAGAAAAGAATAATGAATTGTTGTTGAAAAACCATCAAGTACAGCCAACGGGTGCTACCCCATTGCCAGATATTAACAGCACGTCATTCTAGCAGAATAAACGTGACAATAGATGGCCATATAATAAGAAGCCTTGGGGACGAAAGAATAAACAAGGCCATCATAACAACAAATTCCAGAACCGCGACAATTCAGGCCACCAGAAGTGGCAAGTGTCTGGGTCGGGTAAAATTAAAGAAAATGCAGCACAGATAAAGAACAAACCAGATGTTTGTTTTATGTGTGGGATGAAAGGGCATTGGTCGCGTACCTGTAGTACGCCGAGGCATCTGGTTAATTTATTCTAGGAGTCTCAACAGAACAAATTAATGGAAGCAGAAACAAACTTTGTTAATCATCAATTGAATATTGTTGATGTTCCACCAATGACCAACAATGAGAAAAAGGTTGTTGATATTACTGAACCTTCTGAAAGTATCTTTTGGGACATCGTTTAATTTTTTGTTTTAATTAAACACCATGCATGTATAATATTATTAGTTTTCATTCTATACGTGGTATGTGTTTCTTATGAATAAAATTATAAATGAAATGTAACTTTTCTTATTTTTTATATGTGTCAGACCATCTTTAATGGATATGGAAGATATATTTTTAGCAGACAGTGCAACAACTTATAAAATCCTTCAAAGTGAGAAATATTTTTCACAACTAATCAAAGCTAAGAGAAATGTAGGAACTATCTCTAGCACATCAAATTTAATCGAGGGATTTGGAAAAGCTAGTTTCATGCTACCAAATGAGACACAAGTTTTTATCAAAAATGCTCTATATTCTAGTAAATCAAGAAGAAATTTGCTTAGTTTTAAAGATATTCGACAAAATGATTTTCACATTGAAACAACCAATGAAGATGATAATGAATATCTTCTCATCACTTCTACTATTTCTGGAAAAAGAATGTCCTAGAAAAACTTCATTCAATTTTTTCTGGATTATATACTATGAAAATTAGAGCAATTGAGTCTCATACTGTTATGATTCCAAAAATCATAGATCCCAAATCTTTTATGCTTTGGCATGAAAGACTCGGTCATCCAGGCACTTCTATGATGCGTCATATTATTGAAAATTCTATTGGTCAGCCTCTCAAAAATAAGAAGGTTTTTCCTAGTAGTGAATTTTCTTGTGCTGCGTGTTCTCGAGGAAAATTAATTGTTCGACCATCACCAGTAAAAGTTTATAAAGGAGCCCCAAAATTCCTAGAAAGAATTCAAGGAGACATTTGTGGACCCATTCACCCATTGTCTGGTCCATTTCTATATTTCATGGTTTTAATAGATGTTTCAACTAGATGATCTCATGTTTGTCTTCTCTCTTCTAGAAATTTTGCCTTCTCAAAACTTCTTGCTCGAATAATCAAGTTACGGGCTCAATTCTCGGATCATCTAATTAAGTCAATTCTACTTGATAACGCAGCTGAATTTTCATCAATGACTTTTAATGATTTTTGTATGACTATTAGAATCTCCATTGAGCATTCTGTTCCTCATATTCATACACAAAATGGTTTAGCTGAATCTTTAATAAAAAAGACTTTAACTAATTGCACGTCCATTAATGTTAAGGGCTAACTTACCTACCTCAGTTCGGGGTCATGCAATTCTTCACGCTGTAGCCATCATTCGAGGAAGACCAACGACTCTTCATAAATTTTCTCCTCTACAGTTAGTTTTTGGACAGATACCCAACATATCACACTTTCGAGTTTTTGAAAGTGCATTATATGTTCTAATTGCACCTCCACAAAGAACTGAAATGGGAGCCCAACGAAGAATAGGTATTTATGTTGGTTTTGATTCTCCTTCTATTATCAGATATCTTGAGCCTTTAACTGGAGAAGTTTTTACTACACGTTATGTAGATTGTCATTTTGATGAATTTGTATTTTTGCCATTAGGAGGAGAGAAAGTTTTAAATAAAAAAACCCTCTGAAATATCATGGAATGCATCAGAATTAAATTCACTTGATCCTCGTACAGGACAATGTGAAATTGAAGTTTAAAAAATTATTTATTTACAAAATATTACAAATCAAATGCCAGATGCATTTAATGATACAAAAAAAAAGATAAAGTCACATACACCTGCAGTGAATACTCCAGCAAGGATAGAAATACCTATTGAAAAATCAATTCTTGAAGAATTGACAAATAAGATAATAGAAGAATCTAAACCACGCCAGAAGCGTGGAAGACCGGTTGGTGCAAAAGACATTGTGCCACGAATATCAAAAGCAAATAAGAGAATCCCAGAAGGAATACCCGCTCCAGAAGTAGCACTTATTCCAAGAGTGGAAATAACCCCAGAAGAGGTACAAAATCTCAGTGAAGGGATAAGAGATGAACACCAAGAGATCTCAATAAATTATGTACATGTTGAGAAAATTTGGGATCGAAGCAAAATTATGATTGATGATATATTTGCTTTCTTTATAGCATCAGATATTACTTTGATTCCTGACACGGATCCTGAACCACAAAACGTGGAAAAATATCGGAAAAGAAAAGATTAGCTAAAATGGAAAGATGTTATTCAAACTGAACTGCAATCTCTATTGAAAAGAGAAGTATTTGGACCAGTAATCCAAACACCGCTGGGTGTAATCCCGGTTGGAAACAAATGGGTATTTGTACGAAAACAAAATGAAAAAAATGAAATTGTGAGATACAAAGCCCGACTTGCAGCTCAAGAGTTTTCACAAAAACCTGGTATTGATTATCAGGATACATACTCTCCAGTAATGGATGGAGTCACTTTTCGCTTTCTGATAGGTATGACAACCATGGAAGATTTGGAAACACGTCTGATAGATGTTGTAACAGCATACCTATATGGCTCACTTGACAGTGAGATTTACATGAAAATCCCTGAAGGATTGAAAATGGCTGAATCACAAAGGCCCCGTCACATATATTCAATCAAGTTACAACGCTCATTATATGGGATGAAACAGTCTGGTCGTATGTGGTATAATCGACTTAGTGATTATTTAATAAAAGATGGATATATAAATAGTCAAGTTTGCCCATGTGTTTTTATTCAGAAATCACAAAGTGGATTTACCATCATTGTTGTATATGTGGGTGATTTGAATCTTATAGGTACTCCTGAAGAACTCACAAGAACTGTTACTTATTTAAAAGATGAATTTGAAATGAAAGATCTTGGAAAGACAAAATTTATTTGGGAATACAAGTGGAGCATTTAGCATCTGAAATTTTTGTTCATCAATTCACATATGTTGAAAAGATTCTCAGTCGTTTCATATAGATAAAGCTCATCCTTTGACTACCCCGATGGTTATTCGATCTTTACAAGTTAATAAAGATCCATTTCAGCCTCTAGAAAGTGAGGAAGAAGTTCTTGGACCTGAAGTTCCATACCTAAGTGCAATAGGTGCTCTTATGTATCTTGCAAACTATACACGACCTGATATTACTTTTGTTGTCAACTTGTTAGCAAGATACAGTTCTTCTCCGACTAAAAGACATTGGGATGGGATCAAACATATTTTGAGATACCTCTATGGAAGTATAGATCTTGGGTTATTTTATCCAAAAGATTCAACGTCGCGATTGGTTGGATATGCCGATGTAGGATATTTATCAGATCCACATAATGAAAGATCACAAACAGGTTATGTATTTAAATATTGTGACACGGCTATATCCAGAAAATTCACAAAGCAAACCATGACAGCTACATCTTCAAATCACTCAGAAACTCTCGCTATACATGAAGCCAGCAGAGTGTGTGTTTAGTTAAGATCAATTATTTAGCATATTCAAAAATCATGCGGATTACCATCAATCAAGGACATTCCTACAATTCTGTACAAGGATAACGCTGCATGTATTGCTCAACTTAGAGGAGGGTACATCAAGGGAGATAGAACAAAACACATTTCACCTAAATTCTTCTTCACACATGAGCTACAAAAGAAGGGTGATATCAGTGTTCTAAAAGTCGCTAGCCGGTCCCAGGTCGATTGGCTACCGACTAGAGACTAGGGGATTAGTCGAGGATTAGTCGGGAATTAATTGGGAATTAATCGGCTAGTCGGATTTTTAATTATTTTTTAAAAATATATATTATCCTTCCTCCTTCATAAGTTATGAGTAAATAGAATAACATAAGTAACACAAATCATCAAATAAAAATATGAAAACTAAGTAAAAGCAAATAGTTTGATACTCTAAGTTTAAAACCAATTAACCAAATGAAACTAAGTAGCACAAAATCAATAGTCAATCACTCCTCTTCTCCATATCACTCCAAGACTTGCTCTCCATCGGACTCAAACTCATAATCATCATCTTCCTATTCGTTGTCATCATCTTCCGACATAAACTCGTCTTCATCTAGTTCTCGCATATTTATACCATTTCTTCTAGGTAGAAGGACCTCATCCGCTCCCATTTTTTCTGATTTTTCCCGACTTGTTCCAATTTTTTTCGACTTGTTCTGATTTTTTTCTGACTTACTCCGATTTTTTGATTTACTCCGACTTGGCGACTTACCCGACTGGGCGACTTTTCCGACTAGTCGCCGACTGGAGCCCGACTAAGTCAGCCAGCGACTAAATCAAAGGACTAGGCCCTAGTCGAATCGTTGAGGCTCCGACCCCGACTTAGTCGCCGACTAGTCGGCTGACTAGGCCGACATTTAGAACACTGAGTGATATAGATGTGCATCAAATTCGATCATGTGATAATCTAGCCGACTTATTCACAAAATCGCTACCAAATGCAACGTTTGCAAAACTTCGAAAAAAGATCGAAATGTGCCGACTGAAAGGCTTATGACAACATTTCATCAAAGAGTAATGAATTCCTTTTGAGGGAAAGATTGTACACTTTTTCCTTAGTCACGATTTTTATCCCAATAGATTTTTCCTGACAAAGTTTTAACGAGGCAATCATTTAAAAGATATTTATGTAAAACATATGTACTCTTTTTCCCTTCGTTAAATTTTTCCCATTTGATTTTCTTAACAAGATTTTTAATGAGACATAATCTTCTATCATAGGAAATCAGGAGAAGTATTGAAAAGTGATTCCCTCCTCAGGAGGGTTTCTCTCTCTCGTGCTCTCCCCTTTCCCTTCTTCTCTTCTCCCGTGAACCATTCCTTTCCTCACCCGTGAACTTCACCTTGCCTATATAAGGAAATGATACTGAAGAAAAATAAATAACTTCTCTGAATTGTTTCTCTTTATCTCTTATTCTCTCCAAATTTATGCAATAATATAAGAATATCTTTCTACATTTTCCTAAAATTTTATAACAGAAGAAGAATTCTCTGATTCTGGTGTGATTTTTATTTCTAAACTGAACATCCTATTTATAAAAGAATGGCAGGACACTATTTGAATTAGAAAATCACTGGTGAACAGTAAAACCATCACGGGCGCCAAATTCGTTCGGCTAAATTTTTTTCTGATTTACTATGCCGCACTATGCAATAATAAAATATAATATATTCTATTTTATATATAAAAAAATAAAACTTATAATATATATATATATATATATAAGTAATTAAACAAAACTGAGATAACTTTCTACCGACGATTTTAAAAAATGAGTAAATAAAAATCCATGTAATAAACCAAATTTACAACAAATGCTTCATAAAAAAAATTCCTATATTTATCTCAATTCATTTGGCTTCATTAAACACATTTTTAATAATATTTTTTAATCATTAATATTATAACTCGTAATATTAACCAGATCATTTACAGGAAAGAGGGAACTTTCCGATAAAGACTTCTCCTTATTGGCACCCAATTAGATGACCAAACCTTTTTCTCGACAGAACTTTCTAGACATCGACAATAATGCAAATAATAATATGAATAACTTTATCGTCTCAATTATTGATTTAATAATATAAAATATTGTGCAGATGATACTATTACAATAATTGAATCAATAATGTGAGATATTATACAACAATTACTGTGACAATAATTGAATAAAAATGAGTGACTTCTCACATAATCATCAATAATTAAAGATATTGTACAATATCGTGTGTTACTATGCAACCACACGTATTACTGCACTTTTATCACTGAGTATTTCAACAGTTAACGATAAAACTTTTGCCGTTATTTTTATAAAAAATTATTTATGTTGTTTTCTAACTCCGACAGTAATTTCGTTGTGAGGTCCCCCAATAATTGTATCGTACGAATATTCCCTAATAAAACGAATATTCCCCGACCAAACGAATATTTTATGACAACTTGCTTACTTTGCAAACTTTATAAATATTACCCACAACTATAACATTATAACAAATCCACAACTTATTATTCAAAATAATATTTAAAGAAAATTAATCTTTATTCATAAAAATTGGAGTCTTACATCAAATTGTCCTTTTTGTAGATAATATACAATGAAACTCAAAACAATATCACAAAACCCAGTAAATCTTCAATACCAAATACCATACAAATGTTATGCACAGCTAAAAAAAATGATTGGAAAGAAGAAAACAAGTTCATATGCATATCCAAAATGGAAGCAACAAATATCTATAGATAACCATAATGATAGTAACCTTGCATTCAGTCTGTTCTAACCTATTTGAGTTTTCTTCCTTTTTCTTCAATGTCTCCTTAGCAGCCTGCAAAAAGGCGAAACTCATAGCAACATAAAATGAATATTGTATACACCCTCAAAGTTCCAATCTCCAGATGAACAAGCCCAATAAATTTTTCAAAAATGCTTAGAAAATCAACCAAATAATTATTCACAATAAAAGAAAAAACGATTCATTCAAACCCCTAGGTTCCATTATTTCCTGCATTCGAAGAGTAATTAACATACAACATAATAGAACCAATTGGCAACTAAAAAATTTACCCTAGCAGAACCAATCACAAGCTGAAAATATATCAGGTTTCTCCTCCTGAGTGGATGATTGAACTTGTAATTCCACCCGAACTTACACGTCCTCGTCCTCATTTAATATGAATAATCCTCCGCATCAGTGCCCAAAAGATAGTGGTACCTCCTATGTTTCCCCTCCTTCAATCCCAGAGTATCCCCTTCAACATTCACATATCCATTAGATCCCCCATCATCCTGCTCATTCTCACCCCATAGTTTCCTAGCTTGCAAGTGCTTTACTATCTCATATTTATGCTCTGGAAATAATGAAATCAAATCATAAAAGCAATTTGGGGAACTAAATTGTAAAATGTAGCATGCATAGATCATTCCACCAAGTATAAAATACATAAGAAAACACATAATAGCATACCAGGGAAAACACCAGCAAAATCATCTACTTTCTTTACGAGCTCGTTAATTGGTAAAGCAGTAATTGACTCATCCTTATCCTATCCCAACAATGCAAAAGAAGGATACATGTTAAAATTTCAAGTTCAATTTCAAGTCCTGTTTCTTTTCTTAATGCCAGCTGATCCCCTGTTAAAATTTCAAGTTCAGCAATTGGAAAATTGATTCGACTTTTTTCTGAAATTATATTATGAACCAAGACTTTGATATTGTCAATTTTATCCAAATATTTCAAGTCCCCACTTTTTTTAGGACAACTAAAGAGAATTAATGGATGATAGGAGAAACCATTCCCATACCTTTTTAGTATGCGAGGTTTATTTTCATAATACCTACCAAAACATGATAATTGATCAATACATGAAAGACGAGACATTAGAACTGCATTACCTAAACGTCATCCTTTGAGTTATATTTATGCTTAACTTTTGTAACCACAGCCTTTTAAATTAAGACCTTCTCTATTAGTGTCCATTTTGATAAAATTCCAGAGAAGTTCCTGTAATGTCAAATATCGGAGGGAACCTTTAAAATTAGAGCACATAGCAAAGGATGTCTAATATGTGAATAAGAACGTGAAGCATATCTTTTGTCATTACCATTTCTTACATACAAAATTAATGTCTCTGTTGTTACTATTTCTTACTTACTATTGTCGTGTATGTTTCCTTTATCTGAATGCACTCTACCTAATGTATCAATCATCCGTCTCAAAGTTGTAACAAGAGCATAACAAGTTTAAAGTAAAATAAATGCATGTAAATCACTAATAATTTCTTAAAGATTTATGAGTTCCGAACATAGCCTAAAGATACCATTCTTTTCAGGGGGCAGACACTTCTTGATATATAGCCCTCCACCCAAAGTGAAAAGGTGCAATTGGGAAGAATTTTGAGGGCTGCAACGAGTGGTTGCCGTGTAAATTTGCAACAGATGAAAGGTTGGCGAAGATTCTGTGGGACTTAGCAGCAAGTTGGTTAACTTTGCTTAATTTTAATATACTCATGAAGTTTGTAATTAGTTTTGTTGTGGCTACCAGTTCACCTGCTTTTACAAGATGGCAAGGCTTGTTTCCAGCATGGTCATGGCTTTCTTATACAAAGCAAAAAACTCTAGTTGTTGAGTATGATTTTCATCAAGGGTAAACCTTGAAATCTAATGTTATAAACTTATGGGAGTGAGTTTTAATCCTCCCGCAATCAAATTTCAAGAGTTCTACAAGAACTGAACCAATTTTGATATTTTGCTTTATTAACTTCAAAGCTAAACTCAAAATTTACTATAATTGGACATGGATTCTTGATAGTACAGTTGGTATTTTTATTAGTATTATTACACCAAATAAACAGATACTACATTAATAACAACTGATGTCTACTACTTTAAAAGAGTAACAGATAAGAGAAAGTAAAATATCAGAGAGTGCCATAACAAGAATCTTTGAATTAAAAAAATATAACTGATGACTTTGTACAATATAACAACATTCTTTATTTCACACGAGGATACAACTTGAAAGGGTATCACAATGCAATACATTGCATGCCACTACTGTTTCAGAAGCAAACTTAAATTTTTTGCTTGATCAATAACAAGCATTAGACGAGAATGCTCTCTACACTTTAAGTGTCAGAAAAAGAAAACCAACAACCCAGATTCAAAGAGAAACAAGCATAACCCTTAAAATAACCTGAAATGAAATGTACCGGCTCACAAAATAGAAAACTGCAACTGAAGCACTATACCAAACCCTATATTGTGCCAAACCCTATATTGTGCAAATGATCCTTCATGTTTCCACAAGTTACCCAATGTTATGCATATGATATTGTTAATATATGGTGAAATTAAATGGATTACCAATATTTGATGATTTTAATAAAAGGACCAGAACAAGGATCAAACACACCCCCTACTCTCCATCACCAACAAGGCTGGTTTCCTTTTGTACCTTATCATCATTGCTATCTAGCTCAATCCCTTTGCATATAAACTTTTGACTTTCTCCTAAACACTAACCTAAACTGAAGAGAGAGATAAATATGAATAAGTAAAAATGGCAGAATTAAAAAAGAATACACATTAACTTAAACAAATGAAATTGCCATGAAATTTGATTTCTCTACAAATTACGTTGTTTTTGGCGAGAATTTGTGGAAGACATGCTCAATCCAATCAATTAATGTATGAACACCCAAATAAAAACATGCTTACTTCAGCAATTTGTCGCCTTCCTCGTTGCTGCAAGATGACTCTGTTCCTCCTAAAACGTTCGATTCGATGGTTGCTTCTACCGAAACATTAGTTTATTTGAGATTGGGGCTAGGGTTTCTGATTTCGCTACTTCGTCAGCCATCGATATAGCCTCAAGCCTTCAAAATTAGGTAGAGAGTGAAATAGTGGGGAGGAGAGGGCTGAAGAGGAAGAAGGTTGTGAGTGAGAGAGGAGGAGAAGAGGAGATGAGGAGAGGAAGAGAGAGGGAGGGGGAAAGGGTGAGAATGGTGATGTCTTGATGTTTTCCTTTTCTTTAACTTCCCATTCAGTATGGACTTATTTTAAAATGACTTAAAAGGTTAAAATACAAGTTATTCTCTATGTCTCAAATTAATTGTTCAATTTTGATTTTTTTTAAATTAAATTGACTATTTTTAGAATTAATAATTAAGCATATATAAATATATTTCTAAAATTATAAAATTTGGGATTAGTAATAAATTGTATATACTTTCTTTTGGTTGTAATCTCTTCACCTATATTTTAGCAAAAATAGTAAAAAGATTAGTTTTAAAAATGGTCAATTTGACTTTAAAAAATTAAAACAGAGCAATTAATTTGGGACGGATGGAGTAGTTTATAAGTTATGTTATTTTAAGTTGTGACTTATAAGTAAAAGAGTTTGACACCAATTTGACTTATACGTCAGAAATTAAGTTAAAACAAGTTATGAAGGTATTCGACTGCTAATTACTTATAAGTTAAAATCAAATGTAAGCATGCATGATGCATCCATATGAAACGATAGTAATGGGAATTTGAATAAGATTATACTTGATTCGTTTTTCACAATAAATCTCTTGTGAATACTATATTATTTCTTGTGAAGGATGTGTCCTTCATTGAATGCACTTTTTTTTGTAGTATAATAGAAATAAGGAAGAGCTAATCATTAATAGATTAATAGAAGAGGAAGCGTCTATGCCGGAACCATTGGTTCGACTTAATTAGTGCGATTTGATAGATTTTTAATGCAATTTCAGTTCCTTGCTCAGCACTTCTCAAAACATACATATGTAAAACAAGGAGTTATAAGAAAAAATTCATACAAATTATTTTAGAAATTAATTATCTTTTTTTTCAAAATTATAAGTGAGCGAATATGATTATTATAAACTATATCCAATTTACTACAAACTCTATTTTTGTAAATTAGAAAATAAATTTATATGTGCCCAAATTTAATTTCAAAAATTGTAACTCTTACCAAAAAACTTAAAACTGGGTATAAAAATTTAAAACTGGGTAATTATTTTGAGACGAAGGGAGTGAAACATTTGTCTATATAAATTTGCGTCCAAATAAATAAGAATTTTAAAATGCAAAATGAAGCTTATTGGGGAAAAAAGAAGAGGTCGAACCGTGCTTATTGGGTTTATCTTAATTTTGGACAATAATTTACTATTTGTTGCAAAAAATATATATAAAATACGCAACGAAAAAAATTGCTGACAATGAATGTGGCCATATTGGGCAACAAAATATAGCAACAAAAAAGTTTTCATTGATTGTAAGACCCCGAATTTTATGAAATAAAATTATTCAATTTTTTATAATTATTATTCAGTAAATAGTTAAATTGGTAAAAAGTTAAAGTTAAGGGTGATATATGTAAAGTTTACAAAATACGCAAGTGGTTATAAAATATTTATTTTCTCGAAAAATATTCGTTTGATCGTGGAATATTCTTGCTGTCGGGGAATATTCGTATGACAGTGCAACCATTTGTGGGCCCCATAACAGAATAACTGTCGAATGAAGAAAACGACAAGTTTAAGTTTTTATAAATAACGACGTAATTGTTACCGTTAACACTGTTGGAATACCGGTGGTTAAAATACAGTAATACGCGTGGTTGCACAGTAGCACACGGTATTGCACAATATTTTTGAATTATTGATTCTTACGTAAGAATGCACTACTCAATAATTGTTACAGTAATTACTGTTCAATATTTTATTTTATTGATTCAATAATTGCTACGTTGATATTTTATATTATTGTTGTTTCAATAATTGTCATTGTATAGTATTTTCCATTATCAGATCAATAATTCATATTATTTTAATAATATTATTAGATAGTATTATTGGCAATGTCTAGAAAGTTCTGTCTAAGGAGAGATTTGGTCACCTAATTGCGCGCCAGTAAGAAGAAATTCTTATTGGAAAATCCATTCTTTCCTGGGAACAACCTGGTTGTCAGTATTGTGATTCTGTAATATTATTTGTGAATAATTAATTATTGATTTATATGTTAAGAAAAATATTTATTTTATGTGGATATAAATGAAAGAATTTTTAGAAAAGTGATAATTGTTGAAAATTGATATTTTATCTTTTCTGATAAAATAATTCATTTAAATATATTATTATATTTCAATAATATAATAATGGTGATATTTTACAATGAATGTGATATATGAATAAATGAGGAAGAGTATTTTTGTTACAAAAAATATTTAACACATGTTTTGTGTGTTAGTGGGACCATATTTTTGACTGAAATATGATTATAGCCTGTAAAATCGTCCGTATGTGGATTTCGGTCAATTTCTGTTTGGAATTTAAAAAAACTTAAGCTTACAATGTTGTAGAAAATTAAATTTTCTATGCAATGGACATAATATTTGAATTTTTCTGATAAAAGGGCTATTTATTATGAATTATTGAAGTTTCAGAATATTGGGTCTGAATTGATTTTGTTACAAAAAATATTTAAAACATGTTTTCCATGTTGGTGGGCCCCACTTGCATGTGTAAGTTGCCGAATTCAGATTTCAAAGTATGCGTATAATTTTTAATAAATATTATTATTTTATTTTCTGCTTTGGTGTTCTAAGCATTTTCCTATAAATAGAATGCTTAGGTTAGAATTGAAAAACACACCAGAAACTAAAGTTTTCTCTCTATAGTATCGAGTGTATTTTTGTGAGTATTTAGATATCTTGAGTGTTGCTATACGGTGCAAGTTCCCTTCAGCGTTATATCCGATATTTCAGTTTGAAGTACTGCTCTTTTGAGGTAAAGAATTGTAAGGGATTGTAAAGGTTATTATGTTTTTCAGTTTTCGTAATTTTTTCGAACCTTCAAAAATTCTGGAAAAATTTGAAATGATAGTTTGATGAGTTTTTTAGATTGTGTCCAAAAATGACGATTTTTGGATGTATAGATTAGGAGTTATGAATTCCATGAGAAAAGTCTATTTTAAAAGTAAACCCTTATAACTCCTTGTGGTTAACTCCAAAATTGATAAAATTTTTATTGGGAGTACATATATATAACAGAAGTATACTCTGTAAATTTCAAAATTTTTGGACAAAAGTACAGTTTATAATAAATGTCTAAATATTCGGTAGTTTTGGCCATATGAAAAAAAGTAAATGAATTTTAAAAATTTTGAGAAAAATATATATTCAATATGGGATTATATTCTGCTAAATCCTAGAAAAGTAAATTTTCTGGGATTGATTTTGTAAGTCCCCAACTTTTTATAAATAAAGATTTAATTTCTCTAATTATTATTTTGAAATAGTAAGGGGTTGATTTGATTAATGTGGTTAGTTATGGGTAAAATGCGCAAATATTTTAAATAAACAAATGGTTATAAAATATTCATTGTTGTCGGGGAATATTCGTTTGGTCGTGGAATATTCTTACTGTCGGGGAATATTCGTACGACGGCGCAGCCTTGTGTGGGCCCCATAACGGAAAGCGATTGGATAAAGAAAACGATAAGTATAGTTGTTTGCAAATAACGGCGTAGTTGTTACCGTTAATACTGTTAGAATACCCGGTGGTTAAAACACAATAATACGCGTTGTTGCACAGTAGCACACGGTATTGCACCAATTATTAATTCTTACGTAAGAAGGCACTACTCAATAATTATTACAGTAATTACTGTTCAATATTTTATTTTATTCAATAATTGTTGCGTTGATATTTTATATTACTGTTGTTTTAATAATTGTCACTACACAGTATTTTCTATTATTGAAGCAATAATTCATATTATCTAAATAATATTATTAGATAACATTATTGGCAATGTCTAGAAAGTTCTGTCTAAGGAGAGGTTTGGTCACCTAATTGCGCGCCAGTAAGGAGAAATCCTTATTGGAAAGCCCCCTCTTTCCTGGGAACGGCCTGGTTGCCAGTACTGTGATTCTGTAATATTATTTGTGAATAATTAATTATTGATTTATATGATGAGGAAAATATTCATTTTATGTGGATATAGATGGAGAAAAATTTTTAATGTGACAATTGTTGTAAATTAATATTTTATCTTTTTCTGATAAAATAATTCAATTAAATATATTATTTTACAATGAATGTGGGATATATGAGTATATGAGGAGGAAAAGTATTTTGTTGCATTAAATGATTAACACATGTTTTGTGTGTCGGTGGAACCCATTTCTTGACTGAAATTTTTATAGACTGTAAAATCGTCCGTTTGTGGATTTCGGTCAATTTTTGTTTGGAATTTGGAAAAACTTTCTGCAAAGTTGTAGGGAATTAAATTTCCTATAAAAACTCGCCAGATTTGAATTTTCTGATAAAAGGGCTATTTATTATGAATTATTGAAGTTCTGAAGTTCCGAAATAATTAATTTTTGAAAGTTTTAATTATTATTTTAAATAAAAACATTTTTTGCAAATTAGTGGGCTCAACATGTGATAAGAATGGGCTGAATTCAGATCTTCTAAGGTGGGCTTGACAATTTTGTAAATATAATATTATTATATTCAATTTTTTGCTTTGGTGTTCTAAGCATTTTCCTATAAATAGGGTGCTTAAGTTAGAATTGAAAATCACACCAGAAATTAAAATCTTCTCTCTTTCTCTCTCTATATTAGTGAGCGTATTCTTGTGAGTATTCTAATACTTTGAGTATTGCTATACGGTACAAGTTCAAGTCATAGCCTATATCCGGTGTTTCAACTAGAAGTACTGTTTTTACGAGGTAAAGGATGTTAGTTTATTCGAAAATGATATTATTTCTTCAATATCATTATATTGGTTGGAAATTTTTATCAAATTTAGAACTTTTCATGTCGGGGTTACTATTCACGAGTTACTATTCATGAGTTACTATTCATGAGTTACTATTCACGAGTACTATTCACGAAGCATAATGATGTTTTTGTGAAATTTTTATCTTTTGGTGTCGGAGTTACTATTCACGTATACGGCACTATTCACGTATACGACATTATTCACGAATACGGTACTATTCACCGAAAAATGATTTTTCTTTTTTTTATCCAAAATATCTATTCTGGATACTAGCTTTGATTGTATTCATGTTTTGATCATTCTTGAATTTTACTCCACCATGATTATTTATGAGGTATTTTTGGACATGAAATAGCTGAAATACGAATCCTTAATATTTACTCTTTTGTTTCACTGGATTCGTTTTTTTAAAAATATTTTTCATCATCCTCAGTCTTAAATGATGATATAACTAAATATCTTTGGCCTGTAGTGCAAAGATGAATGATTTCTGATGAATATCTTTGGCCCGTAGTGCAAAGATGAACAGGTGTTGAGATGAACATGACCAACTGATGAATATCTTTGGCCTGTAGTGCAAATATGACTATTTGATTCAAGATATTTATTGATTGATGTTACAGGGATAAAATGTTGATGATGAACTTTTAAATTCATAGATAATCGTAGATTTCATTCTCTACGTAACTCTTCTATGAATTATTATTTTCCGCTGCGAATATTGATTTAAAACTTGTTGTCTATTGTATTCTATTAGATTTTTCCCTGTTGAAGACTAACGATAATTTGTTCTGTATTATCTTAGTCATAATATTTTTTACTGGGCTAGTTGAGTTCACCCTTTTTCTTGTTGTTCCATTTTCTTCTTAGGAGGCGAGAATGTAGCGAGTACTAGTCGGGGTGTGGAATGATGGTTCAAGACAGTTATTTTAGTAGTCCTCACTATTTTGTAAAACAGTGTATCAATAAGTATAATGAGGACTTAATTGTGTACGAATACTGTCTAGATGACAATATTTGTATTTAAACTCACAGTATATGTGTTGTCGTATTTTGCACGACAATTGTAATCATAAAGTTGTAGTTATTTTCTGTACCATGTATTTGACGACTCAGAATGGATTGGATGGATTGGACCTATTTTGGGGGCGTCACAGTTGGTATCAGAGCTTAGGGATATGATCTCTGGCGGAGATCGGGGAATAGAACTAGGAGAGGAGAGACGAGTAAATCCTTCGCTAGTATGTCCTACCTAAGCTTATCTGTTGGTCGGTCATAATATAAGGATATTATGTGATTTGTTAATTTGTTAATTTGTTAAATTAACCCTTGTTTTATGTCAGTATTTGAGAATGTCGAGTGAGAATGTTAACAGTGGAGTAAATGAAATCGTGGAAACGCCTGTACTCACCAACGAGGAGAACGTGCAACAGGCTGGCAATGTTCCTCCTGTGAACAACACCAATGAGCAGATGATGAACGATGGGATGTTTAGAAGCTTTTTGCAGTTCATGCAAAATCAGCAAAGGAAACTCGTGTTCAAAATACAGGAAGAAATGATAGCAATTCACGATTTGTCACGGCCAAACAGTTCAAGGAGTTGGGACCACCAAAATTTAAGAGAAAGCCAGATCCGATCATGGCGGAAATGTGGGTCAAGCAAATTACCAAGATATTCGATGTCTTGGGATGCACGGAGGATCAGAAAGTTCCATTCGCCACCTTTATGTTCCGTGGAGAGGCAGTCTACTGGTGGGAGTCTGTGAAACGGACCCAGCCTGCTGCACTCAGCATGTCTTGGGAAACGTTTCAGAAACTTTTTAACGAAAAACACTTTCCTGAAAGTATTCGCCATATGAAGGAGGTAGAGTTTATTAAACTGGAGCAGAATAACATGACGGTGTCCCAGTACGAGGCGAAATTTACAGAGTTGTCCAGGTTTGCACCTCATTTGGTGGAGAATGAGGAATGTATGACGCGGATCTTTCTGAGAGGTTTGAAACCCGGCATACGTCAATATCTCATTTCTCATAAATTTTCTCTATTCAGATGTTGTCAACAGGGTTCAATTATTAGAGCGAGATAACGAGTACGGTCAATCGAGGGACAACAACCAGGATCATACCGGTGACAGCAGTCATCAGTACAACGATAACCAACGGAGAAAGAAAAATACAGACAAGAACGGCAACCACTCTGGTGGTAATCGTGACCATGAAAATAGAAGAAGCGAGTCAGGAGGAGATTTTAAAAAGAGGAGATTCAACAATGACAATACGAAGACGTCAACACCAGCAGCAACTGGTTCCAATGGAGGAGAATGACCACAGGTCATATGTTATAAGTGCGGAAAAGAAGGACATATCAGCCCAAACTGCCCACAACAGTTTAAGGTATGTTATAACTGTGGAAAGGAATGACATCGCTCGAGATTGCACTGTAGTAAAACCAAGTCCAACGGGGGTGGTGACTCAAAAAGTTGTTCCAGAAAAGTCAAAGTCAACGGTTCCTAGAAGAGCGTTTTTCATGACTGGTCAGAATGCGAGGAACCTAAACGAAGTTAGCACGTGTTAGTTAATTATAAATTTTTGCGAAGTCTATACCTTATTAGATACCGGTTCTACCCATTTATTTATCTCTTCTGCTTATACTCAACATTTAAACTTGACTCCGGAGAAAATTAGACTTTGACTTATCTGTTGAAACTCCGTTAGGAGAAACTTTCGTTACATCCACTGTTTATAAATCTTGTTTGATCCAAGTTGCCACCATCACATTACCCGTTGACCTTATCTCTTTAAAGATACTCGCTTTTGATGTGATTTTAGGAATTGATTGGTTAACTACTCATCATTCCAAAATTGATTGTTTTCGTAAGGTTGTTAGTTTTCATATTCCTAAGCAACCTGTTATTCGAATTCAAGCAACCAAACCATTAAAGTCAAACTCTTTCATATCAAGCCGTAAAGTCATTCGTTTATTGAAAAACGGATGTCAAGCTTTCTTAGCCATGTCATGGACTTGAACAAAAATACGTCAGATTTGAATGATATTTCTGTTGTTAGTAAAAATTTTAACGTATTTCCTGAAGAATTTCTTGGCTTACTCCTAGAGCGTGATATTAAATTTTGTATCGACTTTGAACCCGGTACAAAACCCATTTCTAAAATCTCATATCGAATGGCTCCTATTGAACTTCAGGAGTTAAAAACCTAACTGTAGAAGTTTGTACTCGAGCATCTATCTGGTGACTTCCTTTGTGGAATGCACTGAAGCCAGACTCTCCGTAGGGGATGCCATATTCGTATGGTAGTAAACTGATAGGTGCCATTGTGACGTGCTATTCAAGATTGGGATATGAGTCACAGTTGAGAGCAACCTAAGTCAGTAATCGAAATACCTAGCTTTCTGGGCTTAACTGGTTACTATCGGAGATTCGTGGAAGGATTTTCTCGAATCGCTACTCCGTTAACTTAGATGACTCAGAAAGATACAAAATTCGTATGTAGCGAGGAATGCGAGAAGATTTTCCAATAGCTCAAGAGACCACTCATTCGGAACCTGTTCTGACCATACCATCCTAGAAAAGCAAACGTGGTAGCTAACGCGTTGAGTAGAAGATTGTACGCGAGTACGAGTGCAATATTGTTGAACACAAAGACCTATTTTGTATAATTTATAAATGATAGAGATAGAGTTAATGACTCTAGGGACCCACGTGATGATATACGAGTAAAATCAACTTTAATCGATAACGTTAAAGCCGCTCAAGCTACAAACCCGGGGCTGATGAATATAGAGAAGAAGGTGCAAGAATGTGTTATTCTAGAAGTAAGAGTCGATGAAGAGAAGAAAGCTCAAGCCTTCGATTTATTTGAAATCCTCGATCGAGTAGGAACTGTGGCCTATAGACTCGCCTTAACGCTAAGTATGTCGCGTGTTCATAACGTTATTCACGTATCGATGTTACGTAAATATGTGGATGACCCAAACCACGTTATTGAGTTAGAACCGAACGAGATAGCTGAAGACTTAACGTACAAAGAGGTACCTGTCAAGATCTTAGATAGGAAGGAGCATGTCCTACGCACGAAGGTCATACCACAAGTTAAAGTTTTGTGGAGAAACCATGCTATTGAAGAAATGACCTGGGAGTTGGAAACGGAAATGAAAGCGAGGTATCCTCATCTTTTCGAAACACCGGGTACGTACGTCAATTTCGAGGACAAAATTTCATAAGGAGAGGAGGTTGTAAGACCCCAACTTTTTATAAATAAAGATTTAATTTCTCTAATTATTATTTTGAAATAGTAAGGGATTGATTTGATTAACGTGGTTAGTTATGGGTAAAATGCGCAAATATTTTAAATAAACAAATGGTTATAAAATATTCATTGTTGTCGGAAAATATTTGTAACGACCCCAAAATAGATCCATTCCATCCAACCTATTCTGAGTCGCCAAATACATGGTACAGAAAACAACTATAACTTTATTACAACAATTGTCGTGCAAAATACAACAACACATATGCTGTGAGTTTGGATACAAATATATACCAAATATGACTCATGTTCCAACCGTGGACATCACCTCACAATGACACCTTACATAAAGGTATAGTCAAAAATTGTTTTAGAAATTAGAATCTTTGGGAAGTGCTCAAGGAAACCTTCGTACATGGGAGGCCATGCGTCTAGGTTATGATAAATATCATATGGCCACAGAATTATCCTTGGTTTACCCAATAGACCCCAAAGAAAAACGAGAAGATTACTATCATAATCTTCCCAATGGTGAGTCTTCTCTTAACATATCATTATCTCTACTGTCTCTAATTGAGAATTATACTTTAAACAAACACCAAGATTATATAGGTAGTGCTCGTATATATACTCAGCAAGTGGATGAGCACATCTCTGTCTTATGATGACACGAGGTTGTATGTCGTTAAACATCTTGTATGATTGTGGCAAACCACCCTTCCAACGTTGGGTACACCTTACCCTATTGGATTCACCAAATATAACTACTAAATGAACTTTTCTATACTGCTTCGGGAGAACATCCACAGCTAGAGACCACCGTTCTATTTCCCCGTTACCCTCGCTCGACCCAGCTACACTCTTATTACCTCAAAAGAGCAGTACTTCTGATCGGTATAAGGCTGAAGGAAACTTGCACTGATGAATAGAAACTCACAGAGTATCTAAATACTCACAAAATACACTCAATAATCTAGAGAGAGAAAGAGAGAAAACTTATGTTTCTGGTGTGATTTTCAATTCTAACTTAGCCCTCTATTTATAGAAAAATTTTAGTAGGCTTGACCTGCAACCTGATGGCTTTACCTGCTACTATTCCCACCCACCACATTTGAAATATAATTTAGTACATTTCTTCACCAACCACAAGTGGGACCCGCCAATTCTAGAATTTTCCACCAAAAATGATTTATAACCTGATTTCCGAATCAGCCACCTCTTAAAATTCATAACAAATCATACGTTCATTTTTAACGGTTCAAAATTTATGGACATATACTCAACTTATATATGTATAACATATCCAAAAATTACCACGATCCAACGGTCAAAATATCTCAAAAATCCTGATTTTTAAAACCTCCATTCCGACAAAAATACTGATAAAAACCTCAACATTAACTCCTTCATTTTTAACCACAAAAATATATCCCTCATTTATATCCATATAATATAAATATTTCCTTATCATATGAATCAATAATTAATTATTCACAAATAATATTACAGAATCACATTTATGACAACCAGATCGTTCCCAGGAAAGAGGGGGCTTTCCAATAAGAATTTCTCCTTACTGGCGCGCAATTAGATGACCAAACCTCTCCTTAGACAGAACTTTCTAGACATTGCCAATAATGTTATCTAATAATATTATTCAAATAATATGAATTATTGATATGATAATGGAAAATACTGTGCAGCAACAATTATTGAAACAACAATAATATAAAATATCAACGCAGCAATTATTGAATCAATAAAATAAAATATTGAACAGTAATTACTGTAACAATTATTGAGTAGTGCCTTCTCACGTAAGAATCAATAATTTTAAAAATAATGTGCAATACCGTGTGCTACTGTGCAACAACGCGTATTATTATATTTTAACCACCGGGTATTCCAACAGTGTTAACGGTAACAATTACGCCGTTATTTGTAAAAACTCAAATTTATCGTTTTCTTCACCCGACAGTTATTCGTTATGGGGCCCACAAATAGCTGCGCCGTCGTACGAATATTCCCCGACAGAAAGAATATTCCATGACCAAACGAATATTCCCCGACAACAATGATTATTTTATAACCACTTGTTTATTTTGAACAAAAATTCATATTTCACCCATAACTTTAAACTTTTATCAATCTAACCATTATTGAATAGTAATTATAAGAAAAATTGAATAACTTTATTTCATAAAATTCGGGGTCTTACAATATTCGTTTGGTCGTGGAATATTCTTACTGTCGGGGAATATTCGTACGACGGCGCAGCCTTGTGTGGGCCCCATAACGGAAAGCAATTGGATAAAGAAAACAACAAGTATAGTTATTTGCAAATAGCGGCGTAGTTGTTACCGTTAATACTGTTGGAATACCCGGTGGTTAAAACACAGTAATACGCGTTGTTGCACAGTAGCACACGGTATTGCACCAATTATTGATTCTTACGTAAGAAGGCACTACTCAATAATTGTTACAGTAATTACTGTTCAATATTTTATTTTATTCAATAATTGCTGCGTTGATATTTTATATTACTGTTGTTTTAATAATTGTCACTACACAGTATTTTCTATTATTGAAGCAATAATTCATATTATCTAAATAATATTATTAGATAACATTATTGGCAATGTCTAGAAAGTTCTGTCTAAGGAGAGGTTTGGTCACCTAATTGCGCGGAGAAATCCTTATTGGAAAGCCCCCTCTTTCTTGGGAACGGCCTGGTT
The DNA here is from genome assembly GCA_016801055.1 of Panax notoginseng. Taxonomy (NCBI): domain Eukaryota; kingdom Viridiplantae; phylum Streptophyta; class Magnoliopsida; order Apiales; family Araliaceae; genus Panax; species Panax notoginseng. The sequence goes on from CM029019.1 coordinate 173,168,756, forward strand.
GCCAGTACTGTGATTCTGTAATATTATTTGTGAATAATTAATTATTGATTTTTATGATGAGGAAAATATTCATTTTATGTGGATATAGATGGAGAAAATTTTTTAATGTGACAATTGTTGTAAATTAATATTTTATCTTTTTCTGATAAAATAATTCAATTAAATATATTATTTTACAATGAATGTGGGATATATGAGTATATGAGGAGGAAAAGTATTTTGTTGCATTAAATGATTAACACATGTTTTGTGTGTCAGTGGAACCCATTTCTTGACTGAAATTTATTATAGACTGTAAAATCGTCCGTTTGTGAATTTCGGTCAATTTCTGTTTGGAATTTAGAAAAACTTTCTTCTGCAAAGTTGTAGACAATTGAATTTCCTATAAAAACTCGCCAGATTTGAATTTTCTGATAAAAGGGCTATTTATTATGAATTATTAAAGTTCTGAAGTTCCGAAATAATTAATTTTTGGAAGTTTTAATTATTATTTTAAAGAAAAACATTTTTTGCAAATTAGTGGGCTCAACATGTGATAAGAATGGGTTGAATTCAGATATTCTAAGGTGGGCTTGACAATTTTGTAAATATAATATTATTATATTCAATTTTCTGCTTTGGTGTTCTAAGCATTTTCCTATAAATAGGGTGCTTAGGTTAGAATTGAAAATCACACCAGAAACTGAAATCTTCTCTTTCTCTCTCTATATTAGTGAGCATATTCTTGTGAGTATTCTAATACTTTGAGTATTGCTATACGGTACAAGTTCAAGTCATAGCCTATATCCGGTGTTTCAACTAGAAGTACTGTTTTTACGAGGTAAGGGATGTTATTTTATTCGAAAATGATATTATATCTTCAATATCATTATATTGGTTAGAAATTTTTATCAAATTTAAAACTTTTCATGTCGGGGTTACTATTCATGAGTTACTATTCACGAGTTACTATTCATGAGTTACTGTTCACGAGTTACTATTCACGAGTACTATTCACGAAGCATAATGATGTTTTTGTGAAATTTCTATCTTTTGGTGTCGGAGTTACTATTCACGTATACGGCACTATTCACGTATACGACACTATTCACGAATACAGTACTATTCACCGAAAAATAATTTTTCTTCTTTTTGTCCAAAATATCTATTCTGGATACTAGCTTTGATTGTATCCATGTTTTGATCATTCTTGAATTTTACTCCACCATGATTATTTATGAGGTATTTTTGGACTTGGAATAGCTGAAATACGAATCCTTAATATTTACTCTTTTGTTTCACTAGATTCGTTTTTTTTAAAATATTTTTCATCATCCTCAGTCTTAAATGATGATATAACTGAATTTCTTTGGCCTGTAGTACAAAGATGAATGATTTCTGATGAATATCTTTGGCCCGTAGTAAAAAGATGAACAGGTGTTGAGATGAACATGACCAACTGATGAATATCTTTGGCCTGTAGTGCAAAGATGACTATTTGATTCAAGATATTTATTGATTGATGTTACAGGGATAAAATGTTGATGATGAACTTTTAAATTCATAGATAATCGTAGATTTCATTCTCTACGTAACTCTTCTATGAATTATTATTTTCCGCTGCGAATATTGATTTAAAACTTGTTGTCTATTGTATTCTATTAGATTTTTCCCTGTTGAAGACTAACGATAATTTGTTCTGTATTATCTTAGTCATAATATTCTTTACTTGTGACGACCCCAAAATAGGTATACAACACCCATTCTAAGTCGCCAAAATACATGGTACAGAAACAACTACATCTTTATTATTATAACACAAGAACTGTGAGTTTAAATACAAATATTGTCATTTAGACAATATTCACACTCAAATAAGTTCTCATTACAATTATTGATACATTATTTCACAAAAATGGTGAGGACTACTAAAATAACTTCTAGAACCATCATTCCATACCCCGACTAGTACTCGCTACATTCTCGCCTCTTGAGAAAAATGGAACAAAAAGGAAAAGGGTGAGCTCAACTAGCCTAGTAAAGAACATTATGACTAAGATAATACAGAACAAATTATCGTTAGTCTTCAACAGGAAAAAATCTAATAGAATACAATAGACAACAAGTTTTAAATTAATAACTGCAGCGGAAACAGCAAACCATTAGAAGAGTCAAGTAGAGAATGAGTTCTACTATCTTCTAAGATTTAAAAGTTCATCATCAATATTTTATCCCTGTAACAACAATCAATAAACATCTTTAATCAAATATTCATCTTTGCACTACAGGCCAAAAATATTCATTTGTATCACCAGTCGGTCATGTTCATCTCAACACCTGTTCATCTTTGCACTACGGGCCAAAGATATTTATCAGTTAATCATTCATCTTTGCACTACGGGCCAAAGATATTCAGTAATATCATCATTTAGGACTGAGGATGATGAAAAATATCTTAAAGAAAACGAATCCAGTGAAATAAAATAAAAAATATTAAGGATTCGTATTTCGATTTGTCCATGTCCAAAAATAACTTATAATTATTCATAGTGAAGTAAAATTCAAGAATGATCAAAACATGGATACAATCAAAGCTAGTACCCAGAATAGATATTTTGGACGAAAAGAAGAAAATTTTATTTTTCGGTAAATAGTAACTCGTGAATTGTAACTCGTGAATAGTAACTCGTGAATAGTAATTTCCGACGTGAAAAGTTCCAAATTTGATAAAAATTTTCAACCAATATTTCGGCATAATGATGTTGAAGAAATAATATAATTATTAAATAAAATAACATCCCTTACCTCGTAAAGACAGTACTTCTGGTCGGAATATCGGTATAAGGCTGAAAGAAACTTGCTCTGATGAATAGAAACTCTCAAACTATCTAAATACTCACAAAATACACTCAATAATCTAGAGAGAGAAAGAGAAAACTTGTTTCTGGTGTGATTTTCAATTCTAACTTAGCCCTCTATTTATAGAAAAATGTTAGCACGCCGAAGCAGACTTAACCTGCAATCTGATGGCTTTACCTGCTACTATTCCCACCCACCACATTTGAATAAAAATCTCAGCACATTTCTTCACCAACCAAGAGTGGGGCCCACCAATTCTAGAATTTTCTACCAAAATAATTAACTCCGAAAATTCAACAATTTTTGAACCAGTCATCTCGTAAAATTCATTATAAATCATACGTTCATTTTTAACGGTTCAAAATTTGAGGACATATACTCAACTTATATATGTATAACATATCCAAAAATTACCACGATCCAACGGTCGGATTAAAAATTATAACCCCCGCAAAATATCTCAAAAATTCTAATTTTTAATACCTCCATTCCGATAAAAATACTGATAAAAACCTCAACATTAACTACTTCATTTTTAACCACAAAAATATATCCCTCATTTATATCTACAAAAATAAATATTTCCTTATCATATGAATCAATAATTAATTATTCACAAATAATATTATAGAATCACATTTATGACAACCAGGCTGTTCCCAGGAAAGAGGGGGCTTTCCAATAAGGATTTCTCCTTACTGGCGCGTAATTAGATGACCAAATCTCTCCTTAGACAGAACTTTCTAGACATTGTCAATAATGTTATCTAATAATATTATTCAAATAATATGAATTATTGATCTGATAATGGGAAATACTGTGTAGTGACAATTATTGAAACAACAGTAATATAAAATATCAACGCAGCAATTATTGAATCAATAAAATAAAATACTGGATAGTAATTATTGTAACCATTATTGAGTAGTGCCTTCTTACGTAAGAATCAATAATTGGTGCAATACAGTGAGCTACTTTGTAACAACGCGTATTACTGTGTTTTAACCACCGGGTATTCCAACAGTATTAACAGTAACAACTACGCCGTTATTTATAAACAACATATACTTGTCGTTTTCTTCATTCAATCGCTTTCCGTTATGGGCCCACAAAAGACTGCGCCGTCGTACGAATATTCTCCGACAGGAAGAATATTCCACGACCAAACGAATATTCCCCGACAACAATGAATATTTTATAACCACCTGCTTATTTGAAATATTTGCGCATTTTACCCATAACTAACCTCATTAATCAATTTAACACTTACTATTTCAAAATAATAAATAGAGAGAATTTAAATTTTATTTATTAATAATTTGGGGTCTTACATTACTGGGCTAATTGAGCTCACCCTTTTTCTTGTTGTTCTATTTTCTTCTCAGGAGGCAAGAATGTAGCGAGTACTAGTCGGGGTGTGGAATGATTGTTCAAGACAGTTGTTTTAGTAGTCCTCGCTATTTTGTAAAACAGTGTATCAGTAAGTATAATGAGGACTTAATTGAGTATGAATACTGTCTAGATGACAATATTTGTATTTAAACTCACAGTATATGTGTTGTCGTATTTTGCACGATAATTATAATCATAAAGTTGTAGTTATTTTCTGTACCATGTATTTGGCGACTCAGAATGGGTTGGATGGATTGGACCTATTTTGGGGGCGTCACAGATTTGGTATTTTTCATAAAAATAAACTAGTTATGAGTAAATGAATTAAATATGTTATGTGAAGTAAGAAAATTAAAAAATAGGATTTTATTACTTGAGAATCCTATATAAGGTATATACAGAATTTTTTATGAGGGTTTTAGTTATTGGTGATGAAATCTTATGAGTTTGACATTTTAGGATGATTAAATACATTAATTAGTAAAGTGTAAACAATTAAAATAAATTATTTATAAGTTTAAGAAATGATTAAAATATTGTTGTAATATTAATAATATTAGATTATGAGATTATTAAGTGATTTATAACATTTGGATTAAGGTGTTGTAAATATTAATATGGATTTTATTGTGAAACTTTATCTTTTCGTGTCGGGATTACTATTCATAAGTTACTATTCACGAGTTACTATTCACGAAGTACTATTCACGACAAAATTGGTTTCTTTTTCTGACCAAATTATTGTTGATTTATGAATCTTACTCTTGAAATTAAACCCATGTTTAGATTATATTATTTTTATAATATTTTTATAATCCTGGTGATAAAATTTCTATTTGACTTGAGTGTAAAGATGGGTAGATTATTGGTATGATCGTGACTATGGGTTCTCTTTGGCCAGTAGTGCAAAGATGAATTGTTGACTGGTATGATCATGACCATTGAATTTATAATTGAATATCTTTAGCTTAAGTGAAAAGGTGAATTGATTTATATGGTTGTAATTATTGTTTATATAAATTTGAAAATATATTTCTTTGATATATTAATATCTTTGGCCTGTAGTGCAAAGATGACCTATTATCAAATATCTTTGGCATGTAGTGTAAAGATGAACTGTTGTTGAATATCTTTGGCCCGTAGAGCAAAGATGACCTGTTGTTGAATATATTTGGCATGTAGTGCAAAGATGAACTGTTGATGAATATCTTTGGTTCGTAATGCAAAGATAAATTTATTAGTATGATTATGAACATGAACTGTGATTTAGTATAATCATGATCTTTGATGTTTCAGGTAAAGACGGGTGATGAAAATTTATCTTCGTCCTGGGTGCGAAGAGGAATTTAGAACCACAATTAGGATTATGAGTTATTCACATGATTGTGGACAGGAGCTGTTGATTGATGTTACAGGAATAAAACATTATTGGTGGACTTTTAACATGGAGAAGATAATAGACTTTATGGTCTATTTGACTCTTCTAATGGATTGCTCGTTCCGCTGCAACTATGGTTGAAAAGTTTTATCATCTACCATATGTTCTAAATCTCTGATTCATTACTGAGGAAGGCTATTGATAATTTAATTATCAATAGTCATGATATTCTTTATTGGGCCAGTTGTGCTCACCCTTTTATTTCACAATTCCTTTCAGGTGATAAGAGTGTAGCTGGGTCGAGCGGGGATAACAGGAAAATAGAACGGTGGTCTATAGCTGTTGAGGTTCTCCCTAAACAGTATGAAAATAATTTTATTGAGAACTTTAGATAAGTGCGTTATATTTTATACGTCATTTAATAGTTATATTTGGTGAATCAAATAGCGTGAGGTGAACTCAACTTTGGAAGGGTGTTTTGCCACTATCATACAAGATGTCTAATGACATACAACCTCGTGTTATCATAAGACAAGGTTGTGCACATCTACTTGCTGAGTATATCTACGAGCACTACCTATATAATCTTGGAGTTTGGTTGAAATAAAATTTTCAATTGCAGACAGTGGAGATAGTTATATGTCAAGAAAAGACTCACCATTGGAAAGAACATGATAGTAATCTTATCATTTTTCTTTGGGGTCTATTGGGTCAACCAAGGATAATTCTCCAGTCATATGATATTTATTATAACTTAGACGCATGGCCTCCCATGTACGAAGGTTTCCTTGAGCACTTTCCAAAGATTTTAATTTCTAAAACAGTTATTGACTTTACCTTTATGTAAGGTGCTATTGTGACATGCTATCCAACGTTGGGATGAGAGTCACAGTTGGTATATATTTGTATCAAAACTCATAACATATGTGTTGCTGTATTTTGCACGACAATTATAGTAATAAAGTTGTAGTTATTTTCTGTACCATGTATTTTGCAGCTCAGAATAGGTTGGGTGATGTATACCTATTTTGGGGGTGTTACAACCGACAATGAGGAGAAATCTCATCGGCAATAAAAAAGTAAATAGGCGGGGTTTTTTTCCCGCCAACGATTTGGCAACAAAATTTTGCAATGACCTATGAGTTTCGTTGCGCAAAATGAAAGCTTTTCACAAACTGCAACAAATGACAAATTTTGCATTTTTAGCAACGAATTTATAAGTCGTTACCCGAAAAATCGTTGCCAAATGTTCTTTTTTTTTGTAGTGCATTTTTGACTGTTTACAAAAAAGTAGGGCTTCATTTGATTTTAATTTAATTCCTTTCCTAATCTTCAAGTTTTGTTTTATTTATTTCTAAATAATTTCCCAATTAGCTTTCATGGTTAAAGTTTTATTTTAACTTAACAACTCATATCACATTATATAAATTATTATCTTCTATATGTACAATATTCAAATATAATATATATTATTTATTATATTATGTTTATTTTACATAATATTCAAAAAAAATGTATTACTTACACCTTTGTATGAAAATTATATTTTCCATAGTAATGTTTTGTATTAAAATAATTCTATATTAAAATTATTTTAATACCCCTTTCTTAAATAAAATTTTCTAAAAATTAATATTAGAATTTAATATTAAAAATTATTCTTAATTGATCGTCTCTTTTGCTAAAGATTTAGTTCATAACAAATCATGCATTAAAAATATATTCATATATATATATATATATATATATATCACACATACGCATTATACCGCACATAGTCACTTATTTTGTATCACATATTCAATACAGTATATATTAAAATAAAAAAATATTTTAGTAAATTCTTATTTTAATATATACTGAACATTTGAACTATTACATTATCTTTTGTCAATACTATAAATGCATGCATAACTTATAAAGCAGCCTTATGAATTTAAGTCTCCTGATACGCGAAATCACTACTCTCATTTGTTTTCAAGAAAGCATAATCATTCTATGATGTCGATTCACTACACTTACTAATCAAATCTATGAAGTTGCTTCGTCAAATATTTAAACCAAATAGTGATTTAGATTATCAAAATTGTACAAGATCATCAACAATAATAGCAACCATCAACAACAATGACATGAAATCATTTCAAAATCGTAGTTGTTCAATTAGAACTACAAATCAATTCAAATCAAAATCTAGAAACATACCTAAAATGTCAAATAATTTATGCCTTCAAATTGGGATTATTGAAAATTGATAATGGAGGTTCTTGACTAAATGGAGGCTGCCAATGATAAAAGGAAGACTGGTGGCGTCACTTGGATACAAGTTTGTTTGGAAAAAATTTTCCCTCTATATAAAAATGTGACGTCATTACATACTTTGCCACTAAATATAAAGATTTATGACGAACCAGTGTTGTCACTTATCCACTCATCTAAGTAGTGACGCACTATTATCTCATCATATAAAATTGGTATTTATGACAATAAAAATTGTCATAATTTATTAAATTTTCATCTTTACAAAATTTGCCTCCAAAATTTCTTAAAATTATTTGTCTCCAAATAAAATTGTGACGATATTACGTACTTTGTCACTTAATATAAGAATTTTTTATGAACCATTTTTATCACTTATTCACGTATCTAATTAGTGATGCACTATTATCTCATCATATAAAATTGGTATTTATGACAATACAAATTGTCATAAATTATTATTTTTTTTCGTCTTTAAAAAATTTCCCTCCAAAATTTATCAGAAAATTTTTGCCTCCAAATAAAATTGTGACGATATTACGTACTTTGTCACTAAATATAAGAATTTATGACGAACCATTTTTGTCACTTATCCACTCATCTAATTAGTGACAAACTATTATCTCGTCCAAAAAAATTGGTATTTATGACAATACAAATTGTCATAAATTATTATTTTTGTCTTTAAAAAATTTTCCACCAAAATTTTTCAAAATTTTTTTGCCTCCAAACAAAATTGCGGTGAATTTGTATTTGGCGTCACTAAATGTGAACATTAGTGACGAAAGCACATTATCACTAAATTTTACAAATAATTAATGAGAAACTATTATGTTGTCATCGAAAGAAATATTGTGTGACAATAAATACTGTCATCAATTATTACAAAATGTCACTAAAAGGTTTCCCTCCAAAATTTTGGTACGAAATTCTACCTCCAAAATAACTTGTGACGAAATTTTATTAATTGTCATCAAATGTGTAAATTAGTGACAAAATAAATGATTAATAATAGCAAAATTAAATGTCATCACAAAAGCAAAAGTTTTAGTGACGATTATGAATTTCATAATTATTAATTAACAAATTATGACAAAATTTTGTGAGTGGCAAAAAAATCGTCATAAAATGTGTGATTTCTTGTAGTGTAACTTGTAATTCACTCCCTAGATAAGTCCATAACACTCCAAGATCAGATTAGGAAGCAAGGATCAAAGGATATTCAAAGAGAGGTATAAACCCTAACCAAGTTTGATCTTGTATGCTAAGATAAATTTTGTGTTTTTGTGTTTATTTATGTGTTATAGGTTGTTATTTAGTGATCTATGATGATATATCATGGATCCATAACATCCAAGTGCTTAAAAATGAAGTTTTAAAAGCTGTCAAGAACCCTAGATTTATGGCCTGACAGTCAAATGTCAGAGGCCATAGATCCAAATCTGTTAATTGTTAGACTTGTTAGATGTATCAGTGTTGTAGTATGCTATGAGGGGAGTAATCTGGAAGTGGAATCATGTTCATATCATGTCCAGATTCCAAGTTATTAGTGGTCAAAGTAGGTTGACCAGTCATGACTTTGCATTCAGATTGGTCTGACAGCCTTTTGTTGGGCTCAGATCTTGCATGTGTTATGTGTTTAGCTTCTGTAAATGTATCATTGTTATACCCTGGTATATGGACTATAGGACCATGACATTAGATCACATAAACAATCAACAGAATCAAAGTTATGAGCAGTCAAAGTAGGTTGACTGAGTACAGTTTGGGTTTTCTGGAATTTCTAAAAAACTGATGAACAAGTTTTCTGATAGGGTTTGACCGACATAGATCTTGCATATGTGATGTAGTTAAGCTACTGAAGTGTAGTACTTTTGTTCTTTGACATGTGATCTACAGGAGTGTAACACTCTAACAACCAAACAATGTCCATAAATCAAGTTATTGAAGCCACAAAGTAGCTACTAAGAATTGTCTGGGTTTCTGGGTAACCCAGAAAACCTAGAACAGGCCTGACAGCCTCTTTGAGCCCTTAGATCTTCATGATGTGAAGTAGTTAGATCATGAAATTGGTATGTACTTGTAGTCTTACACTAGTACAACACCATGATTAACATCTCAAACCTAGATTAATGATCAGTGAGGAATTAACCATGGTCAAAGTAGCCCCCAGGGTATTGACCATGGTTGTTCTTAAGTGATGAAGAACACCAACAGCGACAGTTTGTGTCGCTAAAGCCTATAGCGACGGTTTTATTAAAATTAATTATATTAATTTCCAATAAATCAATAAAAATAGAAAATAATTCCTAAAAATTCAAAAATGAGTTTTAAAAATTATTTTAAGTTATAAAAAATTAACTTTTGATAATTTGACTAATTTTCATTAATATTTTAATTTATTTAAATATTAATGATATTAAATTTATTTAATAATTATATTAAATAAATTAGTTAAAAATGATTTTAATATTTTAAAAATTATTTTAAATGATAATAAAGTGCTTAAAAATATTTTAAGTTATAAAAGTTGACTTTTAATATTTTGAGATAAATTTCATTAATAATTTAATATTAATGATAATAATTTATTTAATAATTATATTAAATAAATGGTCTAAAATTAATTTTTATGATTTAAAAGTCATTTAAAAATGATATAAAGGATTTAAAAGTATTTTAAGTTATAATAAACGACTTCTAATATTTTGATGAGGAATACATTAATATTTGAATATTAATGGTAATTATTAAAAAATAATTTTAAATGTTTTAAAAATCATTTAAGGGTAATATTAGTGTTTTAAAAATATTTTGAGTTATTATAAATAACTTTAATATTTTGACAAGGATTTCATTAATATTTTAAAATTATTTAATATTAATGATAATGGGATTATTCAGTATTTAAATCATTTAAAAATGATACCAATGCTTGAAAAAATTATTATAAAAGATAATAATTATTTGAAAATTATTATAAGCTTCTAAAAAATATTATAAAGGATAATTAAATTATCTAAAATAATATTGAAGTTGTAAAATAGAGTCTTATTGAAAATAAACTTATTTATTTTCTATTATGAAAATCGAGGCACCGAATTAATACCGAAGTCCAACCAAACTGAAATAGTTTGACCTGATAAGTGTTAGTATAGGTTCTAAAGACTGTTATGACTACCTGATTATATGTCTAAGTGATATAATGACTTTGAATAACAATATTATGTGTTGTGAAGTGTTACGCTAATTGCGAGACCAACATTATTGATGATAGGTTTTTCAAACGAAGCTAATTTATATTGTGTAACAGTAGTCAACGACCAAGGCAAGTTTCCTTAATTCAATCTCGAGTTATTACTTTTCAAACATAGTAGTGGGTAATTATTGCTGATTATTCCATATCTGAAATTTATTATTGATTATTCCCAGTTAGTGCAAGTTCATTAACTCATACTGTCTATTATTGAACAGTTTTTGAACTTTTTCTCAGCTAATTGTTTTGGCGAGACTGATATTTGTTGAAACTTGATACGTTCTAGTATTTAAACTAAGTTGTTATTGAAAGATCAATGCCAATTATTTCAGCTAGATCGATATATATAGTATATGTTGAAATCATTGTATTTCTTTGATAGCAATCCAAATCATATTGTTGTGGTACGAACTCTTGATGTAAGACTGAGATGAACAACCCTTACCCTTATATAAAGGGGACTTTATGGTTGAATATCCGGCTATTGCGCTATTTTGAGTATTATACATAATATAGGGTACAATGAAGCTGATCACTTTATGTACTTACGGAGGTGTATGATTTAATCTTTATGGTTATCTGATACGCCTGGGGGTAATTCAACATTGAATAACTGATAATTACTCGAATTGTTCAAGATCCATTGTAATCACTCAGCATAAAAGCTAAAAATATTTCACTTTGTTATTGAAGTAGTATTATCTCTTGTTAATCAATTGAACATTATTGAAACTTCGAAAGAGTTTTACTCTTTCATCATTGAATTGTTGTTTAGCCTATAATTCGATAAATTCTTGTTATCGATAAATGATTTATTCAGCTAATTCGAAATCCTTTGAACATTGTTGAAGTTCTGTCGAATCTAGACTCTAATATTCTTGATTCATATCTTTTATTATATGTTTTAACTTGCGGAGCAAACTCATTGCTCAGCCTTGCTTAAATATAACATTTCAACTAAAAACGAAGTAGCAGGAGGGTCAGAGAAGGACAAGGGCAAGAGCAAAGTGCAGGAGTAGTTATTATAAACTTTACTTATTGCATTAGTATGTTTAAACCTTTTTGTATATCTGAAGGTATGTATGTCATGTTAAGGTTAGACGACCCGAGATATTGTATTAAAGATATTAATTAATGGTATGTATGATGATATTCATAAAAGAATGAGTAGTTAGATGTTATTTATATAATGGATCGTGAGCACCAAACCTAGGGTTAGGTAACCCGGATTTGGGGGCGTCACAAAATAATATTCACATGTGCGGGTACCCATCTACAACGGATGTCATACATTGATTGTAGCCATTTATTAGTAGTCAACCCACTTTTCTCCACCAGCTCCACCCAAGTGGAGTCAAACTTTTTCACAGTCTCTGAATTCCAAATGCAATCTGAAAACTCTTTATAATAAACACTGAATTTTATTGAGTCAATCTTCTCTGAAAATTTGGTTAAAATGTACCAACTACAATACTTATGAAATGTCTTAGGAAGGATCTTCGAAATGGCATTTGTCATAGCTGGATCCTAATAAGTGATAATCATCTTAGGTGCATCACCTGACATTGCTTCCAAAAAACACTTAAAAAGCCAAACAAAAGTATCTATGGTCTCATCACTTAAGAAAGCATAACCAAATATAATAGTTTGACCGTGGTTATTAACCCCCATTAGTGGTGAAAATATCATTCCGTAATGATTAGTGTTGTACGTGGTAACAAAAATGACAACATCGTCGTAAAATCTATAAGATCGTCTAGAAGTTGCATCGGCCCAAAAACAGCGAGTACTCCTTTTTTCATCGTCTGTGTCAATTGTAAAATTGAATGAAGGATTCTTTTGTTGTTATAACTTCAAGTACTCATTCAACATATCACCATCTTGTCCCTTCATCTCATTACGATTGTCTCTTTCAAAGTTATAAAAATCTCATTGCGTGCAACCAATATTTTCAATCCCTCCCACCTGCACTGCAAGAAACTTGTATTGTTGGCATTGTGGTATATTCACCATGCCAAGTTGTTGACTCAAAGATTTTTGGGCAACTGACACATTACGGTGCGATTGTAAAAGATGCCTCTTATGTGAGGTTAACAATGGGTGACAATGGCACTCCTTAGTTATAGTAACTACGTACAAGACATTTCTTTTTACCACTACAATTCTTGCACTACAACCTTCTTTAGTAGATCCACGTTTTCTTTTTGCATCCACATCGGCTAATAGTTTGCCCTTTCCTTGCTTATAACACACATACTCCTTCCTACAAATCTCACCGCTTTCCTCCTTTTTTTTCTCAGTATGCTTTCGCACACTAAAACCAACATGCATTGCATATGTATTCTTAGTGTGAACGTCGTCTAATGTTTAAAATTCTTGACCTAGCTTAGGCGTAAACTCATTGGCTACATGAGGATAATAGACAACAGTTTTAACATTTTTTACATCCAACCCCTCTTCACTCAAGTCACCCCTCTCCATTTCCATTTCAAAATTTTAAATGCAGTCTAAAATCATTTCTGCATTATTCCCACAACTATCTAGTTCATTGTTCATGGCATCCATTTTTAAAAATTATGCCCATAATAAATTTAAAAGAATGATTAGTTCCACACTCAATAGAAATAATGTAGCAAGCAAAAATATATTTACCATGTCAATACATATCAAGACTCAATCTTCTAATTCAATAACATCTCAACAAATAATCCACTTACCATGTCAATACATATCAAACTCCCAGTAAAGGTCATTGAAACTTTAACCTTACAACAACAATGTCAAATCAGAAACAGATTATACTCCTCATATAAACCTTACCAACTAAATATGAAACAAAGGTATCAATTTTTTTGTCTCACAAAATGTAAAATATATTTTAATAATACTATTGTCTTCAGTTCTGGTTTGGCAACTATAGGTCGCAATAATATTGAAGGTATTGGTGTTTTTTTGGTCCTCAAGTCTCCTTTTATCAAATAAGCAGCATGCTAAAAAACGTGATAAACAAAATCAACAATAAATCATTAATTTATTTTTGGGTGCAAATCAACAATAAATCACAACCACCCGTAAATCACCCTGGAGTACCTATTTTGACAAATTGTTTACTTTTATCAAATTGTTTGTAAATGTCACTCTTTTTGTGAAACAAACGAAAATTTTCAGTCAAAGTTTAAAGGTTATTTTGACAGTTTATGGAAAGTGAACAAATGTGCTCTGCTCATCATAGTAATATATTATCCAAGTTGAGTTCGTCTTTACATGGTAAATTAAAAACTTTTTTAAAATTAAAAAAAACAGAAGTCAATTTGCACAAGCACTCTAGTTTTCAGGACTGACTTTGCATATTTCACCTTTGAGAAACTTGACAATCTTACTTGTTAAGAACAGTTGAGAAGAAAATATCATCAAATTACAACTCAATAACAGTCATTCTCAAATAATAACACCTCATAACTACAGAATAAATGTGCTCTGCTCATCACAATAATATATTATAAAGGATGAAAATGGATGTAGCAGATTCTAGGGTTTGCCCCTTAAAAATTATTAGCCCTAAAAAAGTAATTATTGAAAACCAAAACACAAAATGTAAAAAATTAAGCCTAATTCAACATTAACAGCAAGAAAATCCATCTACCCACATCTAAATTTGTTACCTTGCAGTGAATCGACAGATCGATTTTCTTACTTGGTGTGAATCGACGAGATGGGCGGAGTATGGCTTCTCCTTACTGTGAATTAAAGAGAGAGAGAAAGAGATGGGTGTCGTATGGTTTCTCCTTACGAGAGATAACTTCTCCTTAATGTGAATTGAAGAGAGAGAGAGATGGTTGAGTCGAAGAGGATTGAGAGATGACTGCGTCGGGTTTTTTGTTTTGACTGAGTCGAAAGTCGAAAGTGAGGAGAGAGAAGAAATAAGGGAGGGTTTAAACAGGTGAGTTGGGTAAGTTAAATAAGGGTGAGTACCTGATCCGAGGGTTTAAATGTGTGTATATATATACACACACACACCCGTGAATGTTGGGAAAAAAACCCTGCCAATTTCAATTCTTCCCACATGTGGGTCCCATCCCACATGTCACTTTCATACACATCACACTCACACACAAATATTATATATATATATATATATATATACTGAATAATCTCCTACCGATTATTTTGGAAAATGAGTAAATAGGGATCCGTATAATAATCAAAATTTACAACAAATACTTTATAAAAATCTCCTCAATATTTTTAACAATATTTATTCATCATTATTATAACTCGCAATATTAACAATCAGATCGTTCCCAAGAAAGAGGGGGCTTTTTGATAAGGATTTCTCCCTATTGGCGCGTAATTAGGTGACCAAACCCCTTTCCTCGACAGAACTTTCTAGACATTATTAATTCTGGAGATAATAATATGAATAACTTGTCATCTCAATTATTGATTTAATAATATATAAAATATTGATAATAATTTAATCAAATAACATGAGATACTATGCAGCAATTACTGTAGCAATAATTGAATAACATTGAGTAAAAAGATATTTCTGTCATTTTCTAACTCCGATAATAATTATGTTGTGGGGTTCACCAATGATTGTGTCGTCGTACGAATATTTTCTGTTAAAATGAATATTCCCCGACCAATCAAATATTTTATAATAACTTGCATACTTTGAAAATTTTATTAATATTACCTACAACTATAACATTATATCAAAACCACACCATAATATTCAAAAATATATTTCGAGAAAATTAATCTTTATTTATGAAAATTGGGGTCTTACAACCTCCCCTTCTTATGAAATTTCGTCCTCGAAATTAGGGTAAGTACCTGGTATGTCGAAGAGGTGAGGATACCTTGATTTCATTTTAGATTTTAACTCCCAGGTCATTTCCTCAACATCATAGTTTCTCCAAAAAACTTTGACTTGAGGTATAACCTTGGAGCGTAGAATATATTCCTTCTAATCCAAGATTTTAATAGGTACATCTTCATACGTTAAATCTTTCGCTATTTCGTCAGGTTCTAACTCAATAGTGTGGTTCAGGTCTTCCATATATTTGCGTAACATAGATATGTGAAAAACATTATGAACACGAGACATACTTGGCGGCAAAGTGAGTCTATAAGCCATAGTTCCTACTTGATCGAGGATTTTAAATAGGCCAATGAATCGAGGATTGAGCTTTCCTCTCTTTCTAAATCTCGTAACTCCTTTCCATGGAGTAACACGTAACAACACATGCTCTCCAACATTGAATTCTACGCCCTTTCGATGAAGATCAACATAACTCTTTTGTCGATCTTGTGAGATTTGTATACGTTGCCGGATCATTTGAATCTTCTCCGTAG
Source organism: Panax notoginseng (assembly GCA_016801055.1). Taxonomy (NCBI): domain Eukaryota; kingdom Viridiplantae; phylum Streptophyta; class Magnoliopsida; order Apiales; family Araliaceae; genus Panax; species Panax notoginseng. Next base: position 173,185,240 of record CM029019.1, read on the forward strand.
TCATACGTATCAATTCAGGTCCCAACAACGTTGCTTCACCCACCTCGTCCTAGCATACTGGAGAACGACACTTGCGTCCATACAACGCCTCGAATGGAGCCATACCAATTCTTTCTTGATAACTGTTATTGTAGGAAAATTCCACCAATAGCAAGAACTTGTCCCAACTTCCTTTGAAGTCAAGGACACAGAGTCTTAATAAATCTTCAAGAGTTTGAATAGTCCTCTCTGATTGTCCGTCCGTTTGAGGATGATATGCCGAACTGAATCATAAATCCGTGCCCATAGTTTTTTGTAAACTAATCCAAAATCGTGAAGTGAATCTTGGGTCTCGATTAGAAACTATAGATACTGGCATACCATGCAACCTTACAATCTCATTTATGTATATACAAGCAAGACGTTCAAGTGTATAAGTTTCTCGTATAGGTAAGAAATGAGCATACTTGGTCAATCTATCAAAAATGACCCAAATCGCATCTATACCTTGAGAAACGTTGGGAAGACCAGTAACGAAATCCATGGTAATGTGCTCCCACTTCCATTCTAGAATTTCAAGTGGTTGCAATGGACCTTTTGGCACTTGATGCTCCGCCTTGACTCGTTGATACTTTAAACACCTTGAGATAAACTCCGTTATCTCTCTCTTCATATTGCTCCACCAAAATGTATGTCGAAGATCACGATACATTTTGGTACTTCCAGGATAGATTGCAAACGGTGTGTTGTGCGCCTCCATCATGATTTTATACTTCAAGTCAGAATTGTTAGGAACACAAAGTCTGGAGTTGACTCAAAGTATTCCTTCTTCATCTATTCTTGCTTCTGAAATAGCACCTTCTTGCACTTTCTTTTTCATACGCATCAGTTCTAAGTCCGTAGCTTGAGCATCTTTAACTTTATCGATTAAAGTCGGTTCTACTCGTGTATTTGCCATCATCACGTGGGTCCCTGGAGTCTTTATCTCTATCTCTATCATTTGTAAGTCATACAAAATGGGCCTTTGAGTTGATAATATCGCACTCGTACCCGCATATGATCTTCTACTCAATGCGTCAGCTACCACGTTAGCTTTTCCATGATGGTATTGAATGGTATGATCGTAATCATTCAACAGCTCAAGCCAATATCGTTGCCGCATGTTGAGCTCCTTTTGGGTGAAAAAATATTTGAGGCTTTTATGATCCGTATAGATCTCCACTTTCTCCTCGTACAAGTAATGTCTCCCGATTTTAATTGCGAAAACGACAACTACTAACTCTAGATCATGAGTAGGATAATTCCTCTCATATTCTTTAAGTTGTCATGAGGCATAGGCTATGACTTTCCCATGTTGCATGAGAACACATCCTAACCCTCTGCCTGAAGCATCACTGTAGATGACAAATCTCTTTGAACCAGATGGTATTGTCAGAACAGGTGCTGAAATGAGTCTCCTCTTGAGTTCTTAAAAACTCTTCTCACATTCCTCGCTCCAACCGAATTTTATATCTTTTCGAGTCAGCTGAGTTAATGGAGTAGCGATTCGAGAAAATCCATTCATGAATCTCTGATAATAACTAGCTAAGCCGAGAAAGCTACGTACTTCGGTCACTAATTTAGGTTGCTCCCAGCTTTGAATTGCTTCAATCTTCGCTGGGTCAACAGATATTCCATGACCAAGGAATGCTACTTCCTCAGCCAGAACTCGCATTTCTTCAACTTGGCGTACAACTTGTTTTCACGAAGCTTTTGGAGTATCAGCCTCAAGTGTTGCTCATGATCTTCACGGGTTTAGGAGTATATGAGGATGTCATCAATAAAGACGATCACAAAGTGATCCAAATATTTCTTGCATACTCGGTTCATCATATCCATGAAGGCAGCAGGAGTATTAGTCAATCCAAAAGACATGACTAGGAATTCGTAATATCTGTACCGAGTTCTGAAAGCAGTTTTTAGAATGTCATCAGTTTTAATCTTCAACTGGTGATATCCGGAACGAAGATCGATCTTTGAAAAGAATTTAGTGCCTTGTAACTGGTCAAACAGGTCATCAATGAGTTGCAACGGGTACCTATTTTTTATGGTGACATGATTCAACTCCCGATAATCAATACAAAGTCGCATACTTCCATCTTTCTTCTTTACGAATAAAACAGGAGCACCCCAAGGAGACGTACTAGGATGAATGAAACCAATGTCTAACAATTTCTGCAGTTGAGTCTTTAACTCCTGAAGTTCAATAGGAGTCATTCGATATGGGGCTTTGGAAATAGGTTTTGTATCGGGTTCAAGGTCAATACAAAATTTGATTTCTCGCTCTGGGGGTTGGCCAAGAAGTTCTTCAGGGAATACGTCAGAAAATTTATTAACAATAGAAATATCATTCAAAACTGACGTATTTTTGTTTAAATCCGTGATATAGGCTAAGAAAGCTTGACATCCGCTTTTTAATAAATGAATAGCTTTATGACTTGAGATGACAGTGACTGACTTTAATGGTTTGGTTGCTTGAATTCGCATAATATGTTGGTTAGGAATATGAAAGCTAACAACCTTACGAAAATAATTAATTTTAGAATGATGAGTAGTTAACCAATCAATCCCTAAAATCACATCAAATGCAAGTATTTTCAAAGAGATAATATTGACAGGTAACGTGCGGGTGCCGATTTGAATCAAACAAGATTTATAAACAATGGATGTAATGAAGGTTTCTCCCAACAGAGTTTCAACATATAAGTCAAAGTCTAATTTCTCCGGAGTTAAATTTAAACATTGAGCGCAAATAGGAGAAATAAAAGAATGGATAGAACCGGTATCAAATAAGGTATAGACTTCGCTAGAGTTTATGATTAACTTACCTGTGATGACCTCGTTTGGGTTCCTCGCTTTTTAGGAGGTCACGACAAACGCTCTCTCTTGGACTATCGGCTTTGACTTCTCTGGGATGGCCTTTGGTACCTCCATCCCAGCTCCCAGCTGAACTTGGCTTTACTACATGACAAAATCGAGCTAGGTGACCTTCTCTTCCATAATTGTAACATGTTTTGGATTGCTGCGTGCAATTTGGACTAATGTGTCCCTCCCCTCCGCATTTGAAGCATATAATAGGTGGTCGTTCTCCTTCCTTAACAACGGGTGCTGGTGATGACGTCCTTCCATCATTATTGAATCTCCTCTTATTGAAATTTCTACTTTTATTGCCTTGGCCATGATTACCACCGAAGTGGTTACCATTTCTGGCATGTTAACTTCCTCCACATTTGTTGTCACCACTTCGATGACTGCTACCATTGGTATTATCATTTTGCCGGTTGCTCTCTCTTGGTTGGGTTGACTCATTATCACACTCCAATAATTGAGCCCTATTTATAACATCTGAATACAAACACAGTTTGTGAGAAATTAGGTATTGACGTATCTCGGGTTTCAAACCTCTTAGAAACATCCGCGTCATTCTCTCCTTATTATCAACCAAGTGGGGCGCAAACCAGGACAACTCGGTAAACTTAGCTTCGTATTGTGACACGGTCATATTATTTTGCTCTAGCTTGATGAACTCCACCTCTTTCATGTGACGAATACTTTCGGGAAAGTACTTGTCGTTAAATAGTTCTTGGAACTTCTCCTAAGACATCTTCAGTGCGGCAGGCTGAGTACTCTTTACATATTCCTACCAGTAATCTGCCTCTCCTCGCAACATGAAGGTGACAAAGGGAACCTTTTGCTCCTCGGAGCATCCCAAGACATCAAATATCTTGGTGATTTGCTTTATCCACGTCTCCGCCTTAAGTGGTTTTGGCTCTCCCAAAAACTCCGGAGGTCCTAGTTCCTTGAACTGCTTCGCGGTAACTATCCGTGAGTTGCCAGTGTTTTCACCTGCATTTTGGACAGGAGTCTCTCTCGCCTGACGTTACATGAATTGCAGAAAGCCTCTGAACATTCCGTCGTTCATCATTTGGTCGGTGTTGTTGTTTACCTGAGGATTATTGCCTTCCTGATGCACATTATCCTGGGTATTGATCTGTGGTTACTCAACGGTCTCCAGTGCTCCATTGTTATTTTCAACATTCTCGGATGTCATTTTCAAACACTGCCACAAAACGAGGGTTAATTGACATGCTACATAGTATCCCTATATTCTGACCAACCAATTAAATAATAATTAAACTTAGGTAGGTCATACTAGCGAAGGAATTACCCGTCTCTCCCCTCCTAGTTCTAGTCTCACATCTCAGCCAGGGATCATATCCCTAAGCTTTGATACCAACTGTGACGCCCCCAAAATAGGTATACAACACCTATCTTGAGTCGCTAAATACATGGTACAAAATACAAATACAAACTTAATTATACAACTGTCGTGTAAAATATGACAAAATAAAGCTGAGAGTTTTGACACGAATATTGTCTCATAGACAGTATCCAAACTCAAATTCAATCCTCATTACATTTATTATCACACTAAATAGTGAGAACTACTAAAACAACCATCTCGGACCGTCACTCCATTCCCCGACTAGTTCCGGCTACGCTATCATTTTTTGAAGAGAACAATGAAATCAAAAGGGTGAGCTCAAGTAGTCCAGAAAGAAATATTATGACTAAGATAATTTATAATAAATTACTGTTAGCCTTCAACAGTGTTAAACTAATAAAATATAATAAACATCAAGTTTAACTGCAGCGGAACAAGCAATCCATTAGAAGAGTCAAGTAGAGCATGAAATCTACTATCTTCTATGATTTAAGAGTTTATCATAAATTTTATCGCTGAGACTCGGCTTAATAAATAAACCACATCATTGAATCATTTCTGCACTACAGGCCAAGGATATTCATTAGTATCACAACCACGAATTATCCATGCACTACGGGTGTGACGCCCCCAAAATAGGTCCAATCCATCCAACCCATTCTGAGTCGCCAAATACATGGTACATAAAATAACTACAACTTTATTATTACAATTGTCGTGCAAAATACGACAACACATATACTGTGAGTTTAAATACAAATATTGACATCTAGACAGTATTCATACTCAATTAAGTCCTCATTATACTTATTGATACACTATTTTACAAAATAGTGAGCACTACTAAAACAACTGTCTTGAACCATCATTCCACACCCCGACTAGTATTCGCTACATTCTCGCCTCCTGAGAAGAAAAATGGAACAACAAGGAAAAAGGTGAGCTCAACTAGCCCAGTAAAGAAAATTATGACTAAGATAATATACAACAAATTATTCTTCGTTTTCAACAGGGAAAAATCTAATAGAATACAATAGACAACAAGTTTTAAATCAATATTCGTAGCGGAAAATAATAATTCATAGAAGAGTTACGTAGAGAATGAAATCTACGATTATCTATGAATTTAAAAGTCCATCATCAATATTTTATCCCTGTAACATCAATCAATAATCATCTTTGCACTACAAGCCAAAGATATTCATCAGTTGGTCATGTTCATCTCAACACATGTTCATCTTTGCACTACGGGCCAAAGATATTCATCAGAAATCATTCATCTTTGCACTACAGGCCAAAGATATTTATTAATATCATCAATTAGGACTAAGGATAATGAAAAATATTTTAAAAAAAACGAATCCAGTGAAGCAAAAGAACAAATATTAGGGATTCGTATTACAGTTTATCCATGTCTAAAAATACCTCATAACAATCATAGTGGAGTAAAATTCAAGAATGATCAAAACATGGATACAATCAAAGCTAGTATCCATAATAGATATTTTGGACAAAAAGAAGAAATTTTCATTTTTCGGTGAATAGTAACTCCTGAATAGTAACTCCTGAATAGTAACCCCGACATGAAAAGTTCTAAATTTGATAAAAATTTCTAAACAATATTTCGGCATAATGATATTGAAGAAATAATATCATTTTTGAATAAAATAACATCCCTTACCTCGAAAGAATAGTACTTCTGGCTGGACTACCAGATATAGTGCTGAAGGAAACTTGCACCGTATAGCAATACTCAAAGTATAAAAATACTCACAAAATACGTTCGATATTATAGAGAGAGAAAGAGAGAGAAATCTGTAGTTTTTGGTGTGATTTTCAATTCTAACCTAAGCACCCTATTTATAGAAAAATATTTAGAACACCAAAGCAGAAAATTTAATATAATAATATTATTTTTAAATAAAATTCTTACGCAGACCTTGCATCTGAATTCAGTCACCTAATCACATGTTAAATGAGTCCCAACAATGAAAAAAACGTTTTTTGTAAAAAAATATTTAAAACTTCAAAAATTAATTATTTCGGAGTTTCGAAACTTCAATAATTCATAATAAATAGTCCTTTTATCAGAAAATTCAAATCTCGCGAGTTTTTGTAGAAAATTCAATTCTCAACAACTTTGCAGAAGAAAGTTTTTGTAAATTCCAAACAAAAATTGACCGAAATCCACAAACGGACGATTTTACAGTCTATAATCAAATTTCAGTTAAGAAATAGGGTCCACCGACACACAAGACATGTTTTCAACATCTTTTGTAACAAAAATACTCTTCCTCCTCATATACTCATATATTCCACATTCATTGTAAAAATATCACCATTAATATATTATTAAAATAATATATTTAAATGAATTATTTTATCAGAAAAAGATTAAATATTAATTTTCAACAATTATCACATTAAAAATTTTCTCCATCTATATCCACATAAAATCAATATTTTTCTCATCATATAAATCAATAATTAATTATTCAGAAATAATATTACAGAATCACAATATTGACAATCAGGCAGTTCCCAGGAAAGAGGGGGCTTTCCAATAAGGATTTCTCCTTACTGGCGCGCAATTAGATGACCAAACCTCTCCTTAGACAGAACTTTCTAGACATTGCCAATAATGTTATCTAATAATATTATTCAGATAATATGAATTATTGCTTTGATAATGGAAAATACTGTGTAGTGATAATTATTGAAACAACAGTAATATAAAATATCAACGTAGCAATTATTGAATAAAATAAAATACTGAACTGTAATTACTGTAACAATAATTAAGTAGTGCCTTCTTACGTAAGAATCAATAATTGGTGCAATACTGTGTGCTACTGTGCAACGCGTATTACTGTATTTTAACCACCGGGTATTCCAACAGTATTAACGGTAACAACTACGCCGTTATTTATAAACAACTTATACTTATCGTTTTCTTCATCCAATCGCTTTTCGTTATGGGGCCCACAAAAGACTGCGCCGTCGTACGAATATTCCCTGACAGGAAGAATATTCCACGACCAAACGAATATTCTCTGACAACAATGAATAGTTTATAACCACCTGCTTATTTGAAATATTTGCGTATTTTACCCATAACTAACCTCATTAATCAATTTAACCCTTACTATTTTAAAATAATAAATAGAGGAAATTAAATTTTATTTATTAATAATTTGGGGTCTTACAACCTCCACTCCTTATGAAATTTCGTCCTCGAAATTGACGTACGTACCTGGTGTTTCGAAAAGATGAGGATACCTCGCTTTCATTTCTGATTCCAACTCTCAGTTCATTTCTTCAATAGCATGGTTCCTCCACAAAACTTTAACTTGTGGTATGACCTTTGTGCGTAGGACATGCTCCTTCCTATCCAAGATCTTGACAGGTACCTCTTCGTACGTTAAGTCTTCAGCTATCTCGTCCGGTTCTAACTCAATAATGTGGTTTGGGTCTTTCACATATTTTCGTAACTTCGATACGTGAAAAACGTTATGAACACGCGTCATACTTGACTGTAAAGTGAGTTTATAGGCCACAGTTCCTACTCGATCGAGGATTTCAAATGGACCAATAAATCGAAGGTTTGAGCTTTTCTCACATCGCCAATTCTCGCTTTTGGAATAACAACTTCTTGCACCTCCTTCTTCATATTCATCAGCTCCGGTGTGTAGCTTGAGCGATTTTAACTTTATCAATAAAAGTCGATTCTACTCGTATATCATCACATGGGTACCTAGAGTCTTTAACTCTATCTCTATCATTTGTAAGTCATACAAAATGGGTCTTTGACAATATCGCACTTGTACTCGTATACGATGTTTTACTCAACACGTCAGCTATCACGTTCGCTTTTTCAGGATGGTATGGTCAGAACATGTACCAAATTGAGTCTCCCCTTGAGTTCTTCGAAGCACTTCTCACATTCCTTGCTCCATTCGAATTTTTTTATCTCTATGAGTCAACTGAGTTAATGGAGTAGCAATTCAAAAAAATGTTTCCACAAAATCTTTGATAATAACTAGCTAAGCATAGAAAGCTACGTATTTCGATTACTGACTTAGGTTTGCTCTCAACTGTGACTCATATCCCAATCTTGGATAGCACGTCACAATGACACCTATCAGTTTACTACCGCACGAATATGGCGTCCCCTACGGAGAGTCTGGCTTCAGTGCATTCCACAAAGGAAGTCACCAGATAAAGGCTCGGGTACAAACTTCTACAGTTAGGTTTTTAACTCCTGAAGTTCAATAGGAGCCATTCGATATGAGATTTTAGAAATTAGTTTTGTACCGGGTTCAAAGTCGATACAAAATTCAATATCACGCTCTGGGAGTAAGCCAAGAAATTCTTCAGGAAATACGTCAAAAATTTTACTAACAACAGAAATATCATTCAAATCTGACGTATTTTTGTTCAAGTCCATGACATGGCTAAGAAAGCTTGACATCCGTTTTTCAATAAACGAATGACTTTACGGCTTGATATGAAAGAGTTTGACTTCAATGGTTTGGTTGCTTGAATTCGAATAACAGGTTGCTTAGGAATATGAAAACTAACAACCTTACGAAAGCAATCAATTTTGGCATGATGAGTAGTTAATCAATCAATCCCTAAAATCACATCAAAAGCAAGTATCTTTAAAGAAATAAGGTTAACAGGTAATGTGATGGTGCCAACTTGGATCAAACAAGATTTATAAACAGTGGATGTGATGAAAGTTTCTCCTAACGGAGTTTCCACAGATAGGTTAAAGTTTAACTTCTCCGGAATCAAGTTTAAACGTTGAGTATAAGCAGGAGAGATAAATGAATGGGTAGAACCGGTATCTAATAAGGTATAGACTTCACAAAAATTTATAATTAACTAACCCGTGCTAACTTCGTTCGGGTTCCTCGCATTCTGACCAGTCACGAAAAATGCTCTTCCAGGAACCGTTGACTTTGACTTTTCTGGGACAACTTTTTGAGTCACCACCCCCGTTGGACTTGGTTTCGCTACAGTGCAATCTCGAGCGATATGTCCTTTCTTTCCACAGTTATAACATACCTTAAACTGTTGTGGGCAATTTGGGCTGATATGTCCTTCTTTTCCACTCTTATAGCATATAACCGGTGGTCGTTCTCCTCCCTTGGAACCAGTTGGTGCTGACGTCTTCGTATTGTCATTGTTGAATCTCCTCTTTTTAAAATCTCCTCCCGACTCGCTTCTTCTATTTTCATAGCCACGATTACCACCAGAGTAGTTGTCGTTCTTGTCTGTATTTTTCTTTCTCCGCTGGTTATCATTGTTCTGATGACTGCTGTCACCGATATGATCCTGGTTGTGGTCTCTCGGTTGACTGTACTCGTTATCTCGCTCTAATAATTGAGCCCTGTTGACAACATCTGAATAGAGAGAAAATTTATGATAAATGAGATATTGACGTATGCCGGGTTTCAAACCTCTTAGAAACATCCGCGTCATACGTTCCTCATTCTCCACCAAATGAGGTGCAAACCTGGACAACTCTGCAGACTTCGCCTCGTACTGAGACACCGTTATGTTATTCTGCTCCAGTCTAATAAACTCTACCTCCTTCATATGACGAATACTTTCAGGAAAGTACTTGTCATTGAACAGTTTCTGAAATGTCTCCCAAGACATGCTGAGTGCGGCTGGATGGGTACGCTTCACAGACTCCCACCAGTAGTCTGCCTCGCCACGGAACATAAAGGTGGCGAATGGAACCTTCTGTTCCTCCGTGCATCCCAAGACATTGAATATCTTGGTAATTTGCTTGACCCATGTTTCCGCCATGATCGGATCCGGCTTTCCCTTAAATTCTGGTGGTCCTAACTCCTTGAACTGCTTGGCCGTGACAAACCATGAATTGCTATCATTTCCTCCTGTATTTTGAACACGAGTCTCCTTTGTCTGATTTTGCATGAACTGCAAAAAGCTTCTAAACATCTCATCGTTCATCGTCTGCTCATTGATGTTGTTCACAAGAAGAACATTGCTAGCCTGTTGCACGTTCTCCTCGTTGGTGAGTACAGACGTCTCCACAGTTTCATTTACTCCACTGTTAACATTCTCAGTCGACATTCTCAAATACTGCCATAAAACAAGGGTTAATTTAACAAATTAACAAATCACATAATATCCTTATATTATGACCGACCAACAGATAAGCTTAGGTAGGACACATTAGCGAAGGATTTACTCGGGTCTCCCCTCCTAGTTCTATTCCCCGATCTCTGCCAGAGATCATATTCCTAAGCTCTGATACCAACTTTGACGCCCCCAAAATAGGTCCAATCCATCCAACCCATTCTGAGTCGCCAAATACATGGTACAGAAAATAACTACAACTTTATTATTACAATTGTCGTGCAAAATACGACAACACATATACTGTGAGTTTAAATACAAATATTGTCATCTAGACAGTATTCATACTCAATTAAGTCCTCATTATACTTATTGATACACTATTTTATAAAATAGTGAGGACTACTAAAATAACTGTCTTGAACCATCATTCCACACCCCGACTAGTATTCGCTACATTCTCGCCTCCTGAGAAGAAAAATGGAACAACAAGGAAAAGGGTGAGCTCAACTAGCCCAGTAAAGAAAATTATGACTAAGATAATATACAACAAATTATTCTTAGTCTTCAACAGGGAAAAATCTAATAGAATACAATAGACAACAAGTTTTAAATCAATATTCGCAGCGGAAAATAATAATTCATAGAAGAGTTACGTAGAGAATGAAATCTACGATTATCTATGAATTTAAAAGTCCATCATCAATATTTTATCCCTGTAACATCAATCAATAATCATCTTTGCACTACAAGCCAAAGATATTCATCAGTTGGTCATGTTCATCTCAACACCTGTTCATCTTTGCATTACGGGCCAAAGATATTCATCAGAAATCATTCATCTTTGCACTACAGGCCAAAGATATTCATTAATATCATCAATTAGGACTGAGGATGATGAAAAATATTTTAAAGAAAACGAATCCAGTGAAGCAAAAGAACAAATATTAGGGATTCGTATTACAGTTTATCCATGTCCAAAAATACCTCATAACAATCATAGTGGAGTAAAATTCAAGAATGATCAAAACATGGATACAATCAAAGCTAGTATCCATAATAGATATTTTGAACAAAAAGAAAAAAATTTCATTTTACGGTGAATAGTAACTCGTGAATAGTAACTCATGAATAGTAACCCCGACATGAAAAGTTTCAAATTTGATAAAAATTTCCAACCAATATTTCGGCATAATGATATTGAAGAAATAATATCATTTTCGAATAAAATAACATCCCTTACCTCGAAAGAATAGTACTTCTGGCTGGACTACCGGATATAGTGCTGAAGGAAACTTGCACCGTATAGCAATACTCAAAGTATAAAAATACTCACAAAATACGCTCGATATTATAGAGAGAGAAATCTGTAGTTTCTGGTGTGATTTTCAATTCTAACCTAAGCACCCTATTTATAGAAAAATGCTTAGAACACCAAAGTAGAAAATTTAATATAATAATATTATTTTTAAATAAAATTCTTACGCACACCTAGCATCTGAATTCAGCCACCTAATCACATGTTAAATGAGTCCCAACAATGAAAAAAACGTTTTTTGTAAAAAAATATTTAAAACTTCAAAAATTAATTATTTCGGAGCTTCAAAACTTCAATAATTCATAATATATAGCCATTTTATCATAAAATTCAAATCTCGCGAGTTTTTATAGAAAATTCAATTCTCTACAACTTTGCAGAAGAAAGTTTTTCCAAATTCCAAACAGAAATTAACCGAACTCCATAAACGGACGATTTTACATGCTATAATCAAATTTCAGTTAAGAAATGGGGTCCACCGACACACAAAACATGTTTTAAATATCTTTTACAACAAAAATACTCTTCCTCCTCATATACTCATATATCCCACATTCATTATAAAAATATCACAATTAATATATTATTAAAATAATATATTTAAATGAATTATTTTAATAGAAAAAGATAAAATATTAATTTTCAACAATTATCACATTAAAAATTTTCTCCATCTATATCCACATAAAATCAATATTTTTCTCATCATATAAATCAATAATTAATTATTCACAAATAATATTACAGAATCACAATACTGACAATCAGGCAGTTCCCTAGAAAGAGGGGGCTTTCCAATAAGGATTTCTCCTTACTAGCGCGCAATTAGATGACCAAACCTCTCCTTAGACAAAACTTTCTAGACATTACCAATAATGTTATCTAATAATATTATTCAGATAATATGAATTATTGCTTCGATAATGGAAAATACTGTGTAGTGACAATTATTGAAACAACAGTAATATAAAATATCAACGTAGCAATTATTGAATAAAATAAAATACTGAACAGTAATTATTGTAACAATAATTAAGTAGTGCCTTCTTACGTAAGAATCAATAATTGGTGCAATACCGTGTGCTACTGTGCAACGCGCATTACTGTGTTTTAACCACCGAGTATTCCAACAGTATTAACGGTAACAACTACGTCGTTATTTATAAACAACTTAAATTTGTCGTTTTCTTCATCCAATCGCTTTCCGTTATGGGGCTCACAAAAGACTGCGCCGTCGTACGAATATTTCCCGACAGGAAGAATATTCCACGACCAAACGAATATTCCCCGACAACAATGAATATTTTATAACCACTTGCTTATTTAAAATATTTACGTATTTTACCCTTAACTAACCTCATTAATCAATTTAACCCTTACTATTTCAAAATAATAAATAGAGGAAATTAAATTTTATTTATTAATAATTTGGGGTCTTACAACGGGCCAAGGATATTTGTAAGACCCCAACTTATTAATGAATAAAATTAAATTTTCTCTAAATATTATTCTGAATAATAAGGGATAAATTTGATATAATACTTTGGTTATGGGTGAAATGTGCAAATTTTGTAAAATAAGCAAGTGGTTATAAAATATTTATTTTTGGTCGGTGAATATTCGGTTGGTCGTGGAATATTCTTGCTGTCGGGGAATATTCGTACGACGACGCAGCCTTGTGTGGGCCCCATAACGGAAAGCGATTGGATGAAGAAAACGACAAGTATAAGTTATTTATAAATAACGGCGTAGTTGTTACCGTTAATACTGTTGGAATACCCGGTGGTTAAAATACAGTAGCACACGGTATTGCACCAATTATTGATTCTTACGTAAGAAGGCACTACTCAATAATTGTTACAGTAGTTATTGTTCAATATTTTATTTTATTGATTCAATAATTGTTGCATTGATATTTTATATTATTGTTGTTTCAATAATTGTTGCTGCACAGTATTTTCATTATCAGATCAATAATTCATATTATTTGAATAATATTATTAGATAACATTATTGGCAATGTCTAGAAAGTTCTGTCTAAGGAGAGGTTTGGTCATCTAATTGCGCGCCAGTAAGGAGAAATCCTTATTGGAAAGCCCCCTCTTTCCTGGGAACGGCCTGGTTGTCATAAATGTGATTCTGTAATATTATTTGTGAATAATTAATTATTGATTCATATGATAAGGAAATATTTATTTTATGTGGATATAAATGAGGGATATATTTTTGTGGTTAAAAATGAAGGAGTTAATGTTGAGGTTTTTGTCAGTATTTTTGTCGGAATGGAGGTATTAAAAATCAGGGTTTTTGAGATATTTTGCGGGGGTTATAATTTTTAATCCGACCGTTGGATCGTGGTAATTTTTGGATATGTTATACATATATAAGTTGAGTATATGTCCACAAATTTTGAACCGTTAAAAATGAACGTATGATTTATTACGAATTTTACAAGATGACTGGTTCAGAAATTGTTGAATTTTCGGAGTTTATCATTTTGGTGGAAAATTCTAGAATTGGTGGGCCCCACTTGTGGTTGGTGAAGAAATGTGCTGAATTATATTTCAAATGTGGTGGGTGGGAATAGTAGCAGGTAAAGCCATCAGGTTGCAGGTCAAACCTACCAAAATTTTCCTATAAATAGAGGGCTAAGTTAGAATTGAAAATCACACCAGAAACAAGTTTTCTCTCTTTCTCTCTCTAGATTATTGAGTGTATTTTGTGAGTATTTAGATACTTTGAGAGTTTCTATTCATCAGAGCAAGTTTCTTTCAGCCTTATACCGGTATTCCGACCAGAAGTACTGATATTTTGAGGTAAGGGATATTATTTTCTTCTTAAATGATATTATTTTCTTCAATATCATTATGCTGAAATATTGATATGAGTTTTTATCAAATTTGGAACTTTTTGTGTCGGGGTTACTATTCACGTATACGGCACTATTCACGTATACGGCACTATTCACGAATACGGCACTATTCACCGAAAAATAAAATTTTCCCTTTTTGTCCAAGATGTCTATTATGGTTACTATCTTTGATTGTATCCATGTTTTGATCTTTATTTTTGAATTCTGCTTCACAATTGATTATTATGAAGTATTATTGATCTTGGATAAACTGTTATACGAATCCCTACTATTTGTCCTTCTGTCTCATTGGATTCGTTCTCTTTAAGATATTTTTCATCATCCTCAGTCCTAAATGATGATATTACTGAATATCTTTGGCCTGTAGTGCAAAGATGTATAATTACTTGATGAATATCTTTGGCCTGTAGTGCAAAGATGAACAGGTGTTGAGATGAACATGACCGACTGATGATACAAATGAATATCTTTGGCCTGTAGTGCAAAGATGAATATTTGGTTAAAGATGATTATTAATTGATGTTACAGGGATAAAATATTGATGATGGACTTTTAAATCTTAGAAGATAGTAGAATTCTTTCTCTACTTGACTCTTCTAATGGTTTGCTGTTTCCGCTGCAGTTGTTGATCTAAAACTTGTTGTCGATTATATTCTATCAGATTTTTCCCTGTTGAAGACTAACGATAATTTGTTGTATATTATCTTAGTCATAATATTCTTTACTGGGCTAGTTGAGCTCACCCTTTTCCTTTTTGTTCCATTTTTCTTCTCAGGAGGTGAGAACATAGCAGGATCTAGTCGGGGTATGGAGTGATGGTTCTAGAAAGATGTTTTAGCAGTCCTCACTATTTCTGTAAAATAGTGTTTGAATAATTGTAATGAGGATTTATTTGAGTGTGGATATTGTCTAGAAGACAATATTTGTATTTAAACTCACAGTATGTGTTGTCGTATTTTGCACGACAATTGTATTATTGAAGTTGTAGTTTGCTTTCTGTACCATGTATTTGGCGACTCAGAATGGGTGTTGTATACCTATTCTGGGGGCGTCACAGTTGGTATCAGAGCTTAGGGATATGATCCCTGGCTGAGATGTGAGACAAGAACTAGGAGGGGAGAGACGGGGAATTCCTTCGCTAGTATGACCTGACTAAGTTTATTTGGTGTTTATTTGGTCGGTCAGAGTATAGGGATAATATATGACATGACTATTAACCCTTGTTTTATGGCAGTATTTAAGAATGGCAGCTGAGAACGTTAATAATGGAGTAAATCAGACCGTGGAGACACCTTTGATCACTACCCAGGGGAACGTGCAACAGGAAGGCAATATTCCTCCTGTAAACAACGTTACCGAGCAAACGATGAATGATGGAATGTTTAGGAGCTTTTTGCAGTTCATGCAAAATCAGACGAGGGAGACTCGTGTGCAGAATACGGGTGGAAATGATAACAACGCGCGGTTTGTCACAGCTAAGCAGTTCAAAGAATTGGGACCACCAGAATTTAAGGGAAAGCCGGATCCGATCATGGCGGAAACGTGGGTCAAGCAAATTACCAAGATATTTGATGTCTTGGGATGCACGGAGGAACAGAAGGTTCCATTCGCCACATTTATGTTCCGCGGTGAGGCAGACTACTGGTGGGAGTCTGTGAAGCGTACCCAGCCTGACGCACTCAACATGTCCTGGGAAACATTTCAAAAACTGTTCAATGACAAGTACTTTCCTGAAAGTATTCGTCATATGAAGGAGGTTGAGTTTATTAGACTGGAACAAAACAACATGACGGTGTCCCAGTACGAGGCGAAGTTTGCAGAGTTATCCAGGTTTGCACCTCATTTGGTCGAAAATGAGGAACGAATGACAAGGATGTTTCTGAGAGGTCTAAAACCCGAGATTCGGCAATATCTTATCTCTCATAAATTTTCTTTATATTCAGATGTTGTAAACAGGGCTCAATTATTAGAGCGAGATAATGAGTATGTGCAACCGAGGGACCACAACCAGGGTCATACCGGTGGCGGCAGTCATCGAAGCAATGAAAACCAGCAGGGAGGAAAACATTCGGACAAAAGCGGTAACCACTCTGGTGGTAATCGTGGTCGTGATAATAGAAGGAGCGAGTCGGGAGGAGATTTCAAGAAGAGAAGGTACAACAATGATAACGTGAAGACGTCAGCACAAACATCAACTGTTTCTAGGGGAGGAGAACGACCACCGGTCGTATGTTACAAATGTGGGAAAGAGGGACATATCAGCCCAAACTGCCCACAACAATCCAAGGTATGTTATAACTGTGGAAAGGAAGGTCATATAGCTCGAGAGTGTTCTGTAGCAAAACCAAGTTCAGCGGGGATGGTGACTCCAAAAGTTATCCCGGATAAGTCGAAATCAGCGGTTCCTGGAAGGGCGTTTGTCGTTACTGGCCAAAACGCGAGAAACCCGAACGAGGTGATCACGGGTAAGCTAATCTTGAATTCTTGCGAAGTTTATACTTTACTAGATACCGGTTCTACCCATTCTTTTATCTCTCCTGCTTGTGCTCAACGTTTAAACTTGACTCCGGAGAAATTGGACTTTAACTTATCTGTTGAAACTCCGTTGGGTGAAACCTTCGTTACATCTACAGTTTATAAATCTTGCATGATCCAAGTTGGCACTATCACATTACCTGTTGATCTTATCTCTTTAAAGATACTTGCTTTTGATGTGATTTTAGGAATTGATTGGTTAACCACTCATCATGCTAAAATTGATTGTTTTCGTAAGGTTGTTAGTTTTCATATTCCTAACCAACCTGTCATACGAATTCAAACTACTAAACCACTAAAATCAGTCACTGTCATATCAAGCCACAAAGCTATTCGTTTATTGAAAAACGGATGTCAAGCTTTCTTAGCCCATGTTATGGATTTGAACAAAGACAAGTCAGATTTGAATAATATTTCTATTGTTAGAGAATTTTCCGATGTATTTCCTGAAGAACTTCCCGGTCTACCCCCGGAACGAGAAATTGAATTCTTTATTGACCTTGAACCCGGTACAAAGCCCATTTCTAAAACCCCATATCGAATGGCTCCTATTGAACTTCAGGAGTTAAAAGTCCAACTACAGGAGTTGTTGGACATCGGTTTTATTCGTCCTAGTACGTCTCCTTGGGGTGCTCCTGTTTTATTCGTAAAGAAGAAAGACGGGAGTATGCGACTTTGTATTGACTATCGAGAATTGAACCATGTCACCATCAAGAATAGGTATCCGCTACCTCGCATTGATGACCTGTTTGACCAGTTGCAAGGAGCACAATTCTTTTCAAAGATCGATCTTCGTTCTGGATATCATCAGCTGAAGATTAAAACTGAGGATATTCCAAAGACTGCCTTCAGAACTCGGTACGGGCATTATGAATTCTTAGTAATGTCTTTTGGATTGACTAATGCTCCTGCTGCCTTCATGGATATGATGAACCGTGTATTCAAAGAATATTTGGATCAGTTCGTTGTTGTCTTTATTGATGACATCCTCATCTATTCCAAAAGCCGTGAAGATCATGAGCGCCATTTGAAGCTGGTACTGCAAAGGCTTCGTGAAAACAAGCTATATGCCAAACTGAAGAAATGCGAGTTCTGGCTTGAGGAAGTAGCATTCCTTGGGCACGTGGTGTCAAAACATGGAGTATCTGTCGACCCGGCGAAGATTGAAGCCATACAAAGTTGGGAGCAACCGAAGTCGGTAACCGAAGTACGTAGCTTTCTGGGCTTAGCTGGTTATTATCGGAGATTTGTGGAAGGATTTTCTCGAATCGCTACTCCGTTAACTCAGCTGACTCGGAAAGATACAAAATTCGTATGGAGTGAGGAATGCGAGAAGAGTTTCCAAGAACTCAAGAGGAGACTCATTTCGGCACCTGTTTTGACAATACCATCTGGTTCGGATGGATTTGTTATCTACAGCGATGCTTCAGGCAAAGGGTTAGGATGTGTTCTCATGCAACATGGGAAAGTCATAGCCTATGCCTCACGACAACTCAAAGAATATGAGAGGAATTATCCTACTCATGATTTGGAGTTGGCAGCAGTCGTTTTTGCGTTGAAGATCTGGAGACACTACCTGTATGGGGAGAAAGTGGAGATCTATACAGATCATAAAAGCCTCAAATATTTCTTCACCCAAAAGGAACTCAACATGCGGCAACGACGTTGGCTTGAGCTGTTGAAAGATTACGATCATACCATCCAATACCATCCTGGAAAAGCAAACGTAGTAGCTGACGCATTGAGTAGAAGATCATATGCGGGTACGAGTGCAATGTTTTTAACACAAAGGCCCATTTTGTATGACTTGCAAAGGATGGAGATAGAGATGAAGGCTCCAAGTACCCACATGATGATATCAAATATACGAGTAGAACCGACTTTAATCGATAAAGTTAAAGCTGCTCAAGCTACGGATATAGAGCTGATGCGTATGAAGAAGAAAGTGCAAGAAGGTGCTATTCCAGAAGCAAGAATCGATGAAGAAGGAATACTTCGAGTCAACTCCAGACTTTGTGTTCCTAACGATTTTGACTTGAAGCATAGAATAATGATGGAGGCACACAACACACCGTTTGCAATCCATCCTGGGAGTACCAAAATGTATCACGATCTTCGACATACATTTTGGTGGAGCAATATGAAAAGAGAGATCGCGGAGTTTATCTCGAGGTGTTTAACTTGTCAACGTGTAAAGGCGGAGCATCAAGTGCCAAAGGGTCCATTGCAACCACTTGAGATCCCGAAATGGAAGTGGGAACACATTACTATGGATTTTGTTACAGGTCTTCCCAAGGTTTCTCAAGGCATAGATGCGATTTGGGTTATTGTTGATAGATTAACCAAGTCCGCTCATTTCTTGCCGATACGTGAGACTTATTCCCTTGAACGTCTTGCTAGTATGTACGTGAACGAGATTGTGAGATTGCATGGCATGCCAGTATCCATAGTTTCGGATCGTGACCCAAGATTCACTTCACGATTTTGGGTTAGCTTGCAGAAAGCTATGGGCACGGATTTACGATTCAGTTCAGCATACCATCCTCAAACGGACGGACAATCAGAGAGGACTATTCAAACTCTTGAAGATCTATTAAGACTTTGTGTCTTAGATCTCAAAGGGAGTTGGGATAAGTACCTACCATTGGTGGAATTCTCCTACAACAACAGTTATCAGGCGAGCATAGGTATGGCTCCATTTGAGGCGTTGTATGGAAGAAAATGTCGTTCTCCAGTATGCTGGGACGAGGTGGGTGAAGCAACATTGTTGGGACCAGAATTGGTACGCATTACTACAGAGAAGATCCAAACGATTCGACAACGTATACAAACGGCACAGGATCGACAAAAGAGTTATGCGGATCTTCATCGGAAGGACGTGGAATTTAATATTGGGGATCATGTATTGTTACGTGTTGCACCATGGAAGGGAGTTACAAGATTTGGGAAGAGAGGAAAGCTCAATCCAAGATTTGTTGGTCCATTTGAGATTCTTGAGCGAATAGGAAATGTGGCATATAGACTCGCATTACCTCCAAGCATGTCTCGTGTTCATAATGTTTTTCACATATCTATGCTTCGTAAATATGTTAAAGACCCGAACCACATTATTGAGTTAGAACCAGACGAGATAGCTGAAGATTTAACGTACGAGGAGGTACCTGTTAAGATCTTGGATAGGAAAGAGCATGTCCTACGCACGAAGGTTATACCACAAGTTAAGGTTTTGTGGAGAAACCATGCTATTGAAGAAATGACCTGGGAGTTGGAATCAGAAATGAAAGCGAGGTATCCTCACCTTTTTGAAACATCAGGTACGTACGTCAATTTCGAGGACGAAATTTCATAAGGAGGGGAGGTTGTAAGACCCCAACTTATTAATGAATAAAATCAAATTTTCTCTAAATATTATTGTGAATAATAAGGGGTTAATTTGATATAATACTTTGGTTATGGGTGAAATGTGCAAATTTTGCAAAATAAGCAAGTGGTTATAAAATATTTATTTTTGGTCGGTGAATATTCGGTTGGTCGTGGAATATTCTTGCTGTCGGGGAATATTCGTACGACGACGCAGCCTTGTGTGGGCCCCATAACGGAAAGCGATTGGATGAAGAAAACGACAAGTATAAGTTGTTTATAAATAACGGCGTAGTTGTTACCGTTAATACTGTTGGAATACCCGGTGGTTAAAATACAGTAGCACACGGTATTGCACCAATTATTGATTCTTACGTAAGAAGGCACTACTCAATAATTGTTACAGTAGTTATTGTTCAATATTTTATTTTATTGATTCAATAATTGTTGCGTTGATATTTTATATTATTGTTGTTTCAATAATTGTTGCTGCACAGTATTTTCATTATCAGATCAATAATTCATATTATTTGAATAATATTATTAGATAACATTATTGGCAATGTCTAGAAAGTTCTGTCTAAGGAGAGGTTTGGTCATCTAATTGCGCGCCAGTAAGGAGAAATCCTTATTGGAAAGCCCCCTCTTTCCTGGGAACGGCCTGGTTGTCATAAATGTGATTCTGTAATATTATTTGTGAATAATTAATTATTGATTCATATGATAAGGAAATATTTATTTTATGTGGATATAAATGAGGGATATATTTTTGTGGTTAAAAATGAAGGAGTTAATGTTGAGGTTTTTATCAGTATTTTTGTCGGAATGGAGGTATTAAAAATCAGGGTTTTTGAGATAGTTTGCGGGGGTTATAATTTTTAATCCGACCGTTGGATCGTGGTAATTTTTGGATATGTTATACATATATAAGTTGAGTATATGTCCACAAATTTTGAACCGTTAAAAATGAACGTATGATTTATTACGAATTTTACAAGATGACTGGTTCAGAAATTGTTGAATTTTCGGAGTTTATCATTTTGGTGGAAAATTCTAGAATTGGTGGGCCCCACTTGTGGTTGGTGAAGAAATGTGCTGAATTATATTTCAAATGTGGTGGGTGGGAATAGTAGCAGGTAAAGCCATCAGGTTGCAGGTCAAACCTACCAAAATTTTCCTATAAATAGAGGGCTAAGTTAGAATTGAAAATCACACCAGAAACAAGTTTTCTCTCTTTCTCTCTCTAGATTATTGAGTGTATTTTGTGAGTATTTAGATACTTTGAGAGTTTCTATTCATCAGAGCAAGTTTCTTTCAGCCTTATACCGGTATTCCGACCAGAAGTACTGATATTTTGAGGTAAGGGATATTATTTTCTTCTTAAATGATATTATTTTCTTCAATATCATTATGCTGAAATATTGATATGAGTTTTTATCAAATTTGGAACTTTTTGTGTCGGGGTTACTATTCACGTATACGGCACTATTCACGTATACGGCACTATTCACGAATACGGCACTATTCACCGAAAAATAAAATTTTCCCTTTTTGTCCAAGATGTCTATTATGGTTACTATCTTTGATTGTATCCATGTTTTGATCTTTATTTTTGAATTCTGCTTCACAATTGATTATTATGAAGTATTATTGATCTTGGATAAACTGTTATACGAATCCCTACTATTTGTCCTTCTGTCTCATTGGATTCGTTCTCTTTAAGATATTTTTCATCATCCTCAGTCCTAAATGATGATATTACTGAATATCTTTGGCCTGTAGTGCAAAGATGTATAATTACTTGATGAATATCTTTGGCCTGTAGTGCAAAGATGAACAGGTGTTGAGATGAACATGACCGACTGATGATACAAATGAATATCTTTGGCCTGTAGTGCAAAGATGAATATTTGGTTAAAGATGATTATTAATTGATGTTACAGGGATAAAATATTGATGATGGACTTTTAAATCTTAGAAGATAGTAGAATTCTTTCTCTACTTGACTCTTCTAATGGTTTGCTGTTTCCGCTGCAGTTGTTGATCTAAAACTTGTTGTCGATTATATTTTATCAGATTTTTCCCTGTTGAAGACTAACGATAATTTGTTGTATATTATCTTAGTCATAATATTCTTTACTGGGCTAGTTGAGCTCACCCTTTTCCTTTTTGTTCCATTTTTCTTCTCAGGAGGTGAGAACATAGCAGGATCTAGTCGGGGTATGGAGTGATGGTTCTAGAAAGATGTATTAGCAGTCCTCACTATTTCTGTAAAATAGTGTTTGAATAATTGTAATGAGGATTTATTTGAGTGTGGATATTGTCTAGAAGACAATATTTGTATTTAAACTCACAGTATGTGTTGTCGTATTTTGCACGACAATTGTATTATTGAAGTTGTAGTTTGCTTTCTGTACCATGTATTTGGCGACTCAGAATGGGTGTTGTATACCTATTCTGGGGGCGTCACAATATTCATGTTTTTACCAATGGTTATGATCATATCAACAACTGTTCATCAATGCACTACGGGCCAATGAGGACTTTTACCACATCATTTGTAATATTACGGTTATGATTATACCGAATAATCCCTAGTCATAATCATACCAATCAACAGTCTATCTATGCACTTCGGGCCAAAGATGACTTTCATAATAATATAAACATGAGGATGAATGAGGATGATGACAATGATATAAGAATTCAATTAAATGAAAACAAAAGATAAATTTAAAATATTCATAATTTAATTTATCCAGAATATAATAATGTCCAAATTATCAATATGATACTGCTTTGTGGAGTAAAATTCAAGAATAATATTATATCAAAAATGATTTGGACCGAAAAGAAATTAATTTTTGTCATGAATAATACCTCAGGTGAATAGTACTTGAGTGAATAGTACTTCGACATGAAAAAGTTAAAACTTATCAAGAATGCTCAGAATAGTATTTCTATGAAAAGATATTGGATGAAGTATAGAAGCCAAAACTTCTAAATGAGTATAGAAGCCAAAACTTAACAAAATGAGTATAGAATTCGAAATCTGAAACGAAATAATATTACTTACATACTATAGAGTATGGAAGAAAACATTATTTCATACGAATATTGAACAAAAATAATATCCCTTACCTTAAAAAGAAGAGTATTCCGACTAGTAGGGCGAAGATATTCTTGAAAAAAACTTAAACTATTTTCTACACTCTAACCTTTCTAAATCTCGAAAGAAATACACTCAATATTATAGAAAAAGAATTCTCTGATTCTGGTGTCATTTTCAAATCTAACTAAACATCTTATTTATAGGAGAATGGAAATGATACTATTTGAATTTTATTCACGGGCCAAAAATATGATTTCGGACAAAATAATCACGGGTGGAAAAACTCAGACGCCAATTTTTGTTTTTTTTTTCAAACTATTAATATAATATTCAATAAAATATAATATATTCTATTTTTCATAAAAAAAACGAAACTTATTATAATATATATGTATATATATATATACACACACACACACACACACACACACACCCGTGAATGTTGAAAAAAAAAACCCTGCCAATTTCTATTCTTCCCACTGTGGGGACATGTAGGTCCCACCCCACATGTCACTTTCACACACATCACACTCACACACAAATTATATATTTATATATATATATATATATATATATATATATATATATATATATATATAATGAATAATCTTCTACCGATTATTTTGAAAAATGAGTAAATGGGAATTCATATAATAATCAAAATTTACAACAAATACTTTATAAAAATCTCCTCAATATTTTTAACAATATTTATTCATCATTATTATAACTCGCAATATTAACAACCAGATCGTTCCTAGGAAAGATGTGACTTTCTGATAAGGATTTCTCTCTATTGGCGCGCAATTAGGTGGCCAAATCCCTTTTCTCGACAGAACTTTCTAGACATTGTTAATTATGAAGATAATAATATGAATTACTTGTCATCTCAATTATTGATTTAATAATATATAAAATATTGATAATAATTTAATCAAATAACGTGAGATACTATGCAGAAATTATTGTAGCAATAATTGAATAATACTGAGTGACTTCTCACGTAAGCATCAATAATCAATACCGTGTGCTACTATGCAACCACATGTATTACTGTACTTTTACCACCAGTTAACAATTTAACGGTAAAACTTTCGCCGTTATTTTTATAAAAAAATATTTTTGTCGTTTTCTAACTTCGACAATAATTCCGTTGTCGGGTTCACCAATGATTGTGTCGTCGTACGAATATTTTCTGTTAAAACGAATATTTTCCGACCAATCGAATATTTTTTAACAACTTGCATACTTTGTAAATTTTATAAATATTACCCACAACTATAACATTATATCAAAACCACACCATAATATTTAAAAAAATATTTCGAAAAAATTAATCTTTATTTATGAAAATTGAGGTCTTACAAATTGAGTCTACCATTAATTAATTAGGAGTTAACTTACGTGGTAATGAGTTAACTCAGATGCTCATTATTACATTTAATATTCAATCGATAACTAATAATTACAATTAATTTTCCTTTAAATATGAAAAGTTTCTTCTTGAAATATTAAAATAGATGTAATTTTAATCAGTAACTAATAAATGCAATTAATTCCCTCAATTACCGACGCTAAAATATGAAATGTTTCTTCTTGAGAATTAATTTGATTTTTTAATTACTAAGTAATAAACATAATTAAATTTCCTTTAATTATGGTGGGATATGATAGGGGTGAGTATGGTGCGGTTTGAAATCCAAACCGCACCCGAAACCGCTTAAGTGCGGTTTGAAAAATTTTAAATCGCACACGAAATCGCTTGTGATTGGTGCGGTGCGGTTTTAAAGGGTGCGGTGCAGTTTTAATTGGTGCGGTTTCGGTTCCAAAACTAATTGAAATAACAAAAAAATCTAAGCCTTCAATAAAATTTAACATAAAACTTACATCGAGCAATTAACTTAGTGACAGAGTCGGCAATGAAAATTATATCAAGCATGATTTAAAACTAAAACACACGCTATATAAAACAACGGAGAACATATATTCGATAACAAGCAATAATGTTTATCTAGTTCCCCAAAAATTAAAAGTATAAACTGGAGATAGAATGAAATTATATCTCATATATTGCAGGGAGGATTTATAGAATATAATCCTAACTATACCTAATTTGAAAAATAATCTATTAGACTATTACTATTATAGCATTGACATTAACCAATGCATCAAGTGCTCGAGCCCCTCAGCTATAAGTCATTCCAATAACGCATCAAACAAATTCAAAATTTTAAAACCCAATTGCTTAATTATTGACTCTATAACCTCTAACATCTTATTTCAATTGGTGAAAAAATGACAATACAAGACTGAAGTTTTCTCTGAGCGTGTTCAAGTGAAAAGTAACTTTAGAATTTACTAGAGATAATACATACATACACACACATGGTGCAGTTTCGGTTTTATGCGTGCGGTTTTGGCTAGTAACAAAACCGGAATCGTAAATTTGGTTATTCAATCCACCTAAAACCGCCACATACGCCGGAACCGTTGGTGCGGTTTGTGCAGTTTTTGGTGCGATTTCGGTTCCAATTTAGTTACTTGCTCAGCCCTAAGATATGAAATATTCCTTTTTGTTAATTTGTACCATAAGTATACATCCGCGAACATTTGTCTCTTGTTTATTTATTTTCGTTTAACGTATTAGGCAATTGTAAATGTGATACTGATACAAATAATAATTTTTAACATTATATATATATATATATATATATTATGTTAATGAAAAATGATAAATATATCAATTATAATTTATCAAAATTTTGTAAAAAAAATGTTATACAAACTAGGCTATGCCTCCTGCAGGCTATTAAACTTGTGTTAATAAATCACCAACTCCAAATACACAAGATGCTTGTCTTACACAAACTATTGTTTGGACTTATAATTATTCTATTATTTTGATCCAAATACACAATAATTACGTCCGGAACTCCCCTCCCCCTATAATGTGCGGATTGATGAAAATAAATTGTTCACATTTTGGTGTGCTATTTGTTGTTTGTGTTGAAAAACTGTCTAATTAATGTTTATTCTATTGTTATTTTTAAAATATTTTTATTTTTCAGAAGTATCTGCGAATTTTCACTAATTATTACTACGATTAATTGTTTATTTATTATTTTATTTTAAAAATATTATCATTTTATATTGTTTTATTATAATATTTTTACCTTTTATAACTGTAATTTTAATTTATTTCAGTTTTTTGAGTTATTTAATATAAAAAAGAGCTTTCAACAGTTATCAAAAGATGACAAAGTATTAATTGCTCGATTGACAAAAAGAGTATCTATAAATTTAACAAATTCTTGAGAATATATTTTTATTTTATATTAAACTTTAATATATCAAATATCTATTTAAATAATATCAAAATTATTATAATAAAATTTTCAACAATCAAACACGGGAAAAAAAAAAGTGACAAAGGACAGAAGGAATATCCGTATCATTAATTCATTATTATTATTACAGTGTTACACAATAAACAGCCAGCCTAAGCTGCCATTAAATGAATTGCACGGGAAGACACTTAAAATTGGGGCAGAGGGAAGGACTGAAGGACATACAATTAGGAAAGTTGGGTCAGGTCAGGTGTGTTCAAACTTCAAATTTCTAAATTTAATTATCCATCCATCTCTCTCTCTCTCTCTCTCTCTCTCTATGTGCGCCTGATTTTCTTAGCAACCAAATGGTTTCCCTTTTCTAACTCTCTTCATTTTAATATATTTTATTTTTTATATTAAAAAAATTGAGAGATTTTCTGAATGTATATTGTTGTCCAAAATTGATATAGACAATTTACACACAAATATATATAGTCAAGAAGTAATAAAATGATAAGTAGAGTGTCGATCTCACGAGTATTATGTTAATAATATTAAGCCAAATACTATATAACTTTGTATCAATTCAATCTTATTTAAACAATTGATTAAATATTATAAAACTAATTATTAAAACTAAATTACTAACAAGGATTAAAAATCAAATTTAAAAGTTAAGATTACAATTTCCCCCAATGTCTCGTCTAAATATTATTAAATTGATTATTTATAATTACCAACAGAAAATCACTAATAGTTTATATAATTATTTTCCAAATAATTATATAGAATATCTATTATTATTAATTTTACTATATTCTTATAAGAAATAATAATAATAAATTCATTAAGTATCGTCTTTCACACGTTGCTTGCGATCTACATGTATATTCATATCCTGTCTACAAATTAGCATTCATTCTGAATAAGAATTATTAATCACAAGTTATCATATTCAGATCTAAACCTATAATCTATCGTCCAGTTTCAAATAGGTTATCACATTATTCACTAGCTAGACAATCATTCATGAAACACGAAACATGATAAACGATTCATATAATCAATATCAACCAAGAACGAGAATAAATTAATTTAAACTAAAGATTGGGTTCAATTGCAATCCTAATTGGAAATTTAGTTCATAACGTAGTTGGGAATCATCATCAATAAACCAAAGAACATCCTAATATTACAAAAATTAAACACTACAAAAAAACATGTCATAGGCGACGGGCCCATTCTAGACGGGCATTACGTCGTCGATACTAACCTCAACTGTCGTCGTTCAAGATATCCGTCGGCAATGGTCTCCTAAACCTCAGTCGCACCAAGTTTCCATTTCGCGCGCGAGGCAAAAGTAAGGGTTGACGGCAAAGAGAACATTGGTGACGGCTAGTGCCATTGAGAATGATTCAATATCAACAGTCCCAATATCGATGGACACTGTAAGACCCCAACTTTTAAGAATAAAGATGAATTTTTTATAAATATCATTTTTGAATATTAAGGAGTGGATTTGATATAATGTTATAGTTGTGGGTAATATTTATAAATTTTACAAAGTACGCAAGTTGTTATATTATATTTGATTGGTCGGAGAATATTCGTTTTAACAGGGAATATTCGTACGACGACACAATCATTGGTGGATCCTATAACGAAATTATTGTCGGATTGAGAAAACGACAGAAATATCTTTTTATGAAAATAACAGCGGAAGTTTTACCGTTAACTGTTGAAATAACCAGTGTTAAAAGTACAGTAATACGCGTGATTGCATAGTAACACACGGTATTGATTATTGATGCTTACGTGAGAAGTCACTCAGTTATATTCAATTATTACTACAGTAATTGATGCATCATATCTCTCATATTATTGATTCAATTATTGTCACAGTATCATCGGCATAATATTTTATATTATTAAATCAATAATTGAGACAATACAGTTATTCATATTATTATTTGCAATATTGACGATGTCTAGAAAGTTCTGTCGATAAGAGGTTTGGTCACCTAATTGCGCGCCAATAGGGAAAAATCCTTATTAGAAAGCCCCCTCTTTCCTGGAAACGATCTAGTTATTAAATATTGCAAATTATAATAATAATGATTAATGTTGTTAAAAATTTGAAGAGAATTTTTTTTATGAGGTATTTAAGTAAATTTTGCTTATTTTATGGACCACCATTTATCTATTTTTTAAAATAATCGATAGAAACTTATTCGGTGCATAATAATAATAATAATAATAATAATAATAATAATAATAATAATAATAATAATAATAATAATAATAATAATAGGTGGGGCCCACTGTGGGCCCCACGTTTGAAATTGAAGGAGGAAGGTGGCTGATGTTTGTCACAGGAGTTTGGTTTATATATATATATATATATATATATATATATATATATATATATATTATAATAAGTTTTGTTTTATATGAAAAATAGAATATATTATATTTTATTGTGCATAATGTTTGCATAGTAAAAATTAAAAATTTTTAAAAAAAATTCAGCAGACTCGTGATTTTATTTTTAAAACAACTGTGCGTCCATGATTTTTATTTTCAAATAGTATCCGCTCTATTCTCCTATAAATAGGATGATTAGTTAGAATTAAAAATCACACCAAAATCAAAGAATTTTTCTTCTATAATATTGAGCGTATTTCTTTCGAGTTTTAGAAAGATTTGAGTGTAGAAAATAGTGAGAGTTTTCTTCAAGAATATTTCCGCTATACCTGTTGAAATACTCTTCTTTTCAAGGTAAGGGATATTATTTATATTCATTATTCATATGAAATAATATTTTATTCCATACTCTGTAGTATGTAAGTAATATTATTTCGTTTCATAATTCGAATTCTATACTCATTTTGTTAAAGTTTTGGCTTCTAAACTCCATGAAATTAGTAGAATATCCTTGATATTTGCGCTTCATCCAATATCTTTTCATGGAAATATTATTCTGAGTATTCTTGATAAGTTTTAACTTTTTTATGTTGGAGTACTATTTACGGGGTTACTATTCCCGAAGTACTATTTACAGAATACTATTCACTCGAGTACTATTCACTCGGGGTACTATTCATGATAAAAATTGATTCATTTTCGGTCCAAATTATTTTTGGTACAATATTATTCTTGAATTTTACTCCACAAAGCAGTATCATGTTGACAATTTGGACGTTATTGATTTCTGGATAAATTAAATGATAAACCTTTAAAAATTTATCCTTGAACTTGTTTTATTGAATTCTTATATCATTGTCATCAACCTCATGTTTATATTATGTTGAAAGTCATATGTGGCATGTAGTGCATAGATGGACTTGGTATGATTATGACCAGGGATTATTCAGTATAATCATGACCGTAACGTTACAAATGATGTTGTTAAAGTCCTCATTGGCCCGTAGTGCATTGATGGACAGTTGTTGGCATGATCATGACCATTGATGAAAACACAAATATCCTTGGCCCGTAGTGCATGGATAATTTGTGGTCGCGATACTAATGAATATCCTTGGCCGTAGTGCAGGGATGATGTGGATTATTTAATAAGCTGAGTTTCAGCAATAAAATTGATGATAAATACTTTTAAATCATAGAAGATAGTAGATTTCATGCTCTACTTGACTCTTCTAATGGATTACTTGTTCCGCTGCAGTTAAACTTGATGTCTATTGTATTTTATCAGTTTAACACTGTTGAAGGCTAACGTTAATTTATTTTGCATTATCTTTGTAAGACCCCAAATTATTAATAAATGAAATTTAATTCCTCTATTTATTATTTTAAAATAGTAAGGGTTGATTTGATTAATGTGGTTAGTTATGGGTAAAATGCGCAAATATTTTGAATAAGCAAGTGGTCCTAAAATATTCATTATTGTCAGGGAATATTTGTTTGGTCGTGGAATATTCTTGTTGTCGGGGAATATTCGTACGACGGCGCAGCCTTGTGTGGGCCCCATAACGGAAAGCGATTGGATGAAGAAAACGACAAAAATAAGTTGTTTATAAATAACGGCATAGTTGTTACCGTTAATACTGTTGGAATACCCGGTGGTTAAAACACGGTAATACGCGTAGCACACGGTATTGCACCAATTATTGATTCTTACGTAAGAAGGCACTACTCAATAATTGTTACAGTAATTACTGTTCAGTATTTTATTGATTCAATAATTGATGCGTTGATATTTTATATTACTATTGTTTTAATAATTGTCACTACACAGAATTTTTTATTATCGGAACAATAATTCATATTATCTGAATAATATTATTAGATAACATTATTGGCAATGTCTAGAAAGTTCTGTCTAAGGAGAGGTTTGATCATCTAATTGTGTGCCAGTAAGGAGAGATCCTTATTGGAAAGCCCCCTCTTTCCTGGGAACGGCCTGGTTGCTAGTACTGTGATTCTGTAATATTATTTATGTATAATTAATTATTGATTTATATGATGAGAAAAATATTGATTTTATGTGGATATAGATGGAGAAAATTTTTAATGTGACAATTGTTGAAAATTAATATTTTATCTTTTTCTGATAAAATAATTCATTTAAATATATTATTTTAATAATATATTGATGATGATATTTTTACAATGAATGTGGGATATATGAGTATATGAGGAGGAAGAGTATTTGTGTGACATTAAATGATTAACACATGTTTTGTGTGTTGGTGGACATAATTCTTGACCGAAAATTTATTATTGACGGTAAAATCGTCCGTTTATGAATTTTGGTCAATTTATATTTGGAATTTGGAAAAACTTTCTTCTGCAAAGTTGTAGAGAATTGAATTTCCTATAAAAACTCGCGAGATTCAAATTTTCTGACAAAAGGGCTATTTATTATGAATTATTGAAGTTCTGAAGTTCCGAAATAATTGATTTTTAGAAGTTTTGTTTATTAGTTTGAAGAAAAACGTTTTTTGTATTTTGTTGGACATCATTAACATGTGTGGCTGGTGTTTTTGACCAAAGGTGGGCTAAGGAAAATTTGTATAATTATATTAATATTATATTCAATTTTCTGCTTTGGTGTTCTAAGCATTTTCCTATAAATAGGGTGCTTAGGTTAGAATTGAAAATCACACCAGAAACACAAGTATTGAAAATCACACCAGAAACACAAGTTTCTCTCTATTTCTCTCTCTATATCGAGCGTATTCTTGTGAGTATTTGATACTTTGAGTGTTGCTATACGGTGCAAGTTTCCTTCAGCACTATATCTAGTATTCCAGTCAGAAGTACCGTCTTTCCGAGGTAAGGGATGTTATTTCTTCTTAAATGATATTATTTTCTTCAATATCATTATGCCGAAGTATTAATCTAAACTTTTTATCAAATTTGGAACTTTTCATGTCGGGATTACTATTCATGAGTTACTATTCACGAGTTACTATTCACTGAAAAATGAAATTTTTTCTTTTCGTCCAAAATATCTATTCTGGATACTAGCTTTGATTGTATCCATGTTTTGATCATTCTTGAATTTTACTCCACTATGATTATTTATGAGGTATTTTTGGACATGGAATAGCTGAAATACGAATCCTTAATATTTATTATTTTATTTCACTGGATTCGTTTTCTTTAAAATATTTTTCATCATCCGCAGTCCTAAATGATGATATAATTGAATATCTTTGGCCTATAGTGCAAAGATGAATGATTTCTAATGAATATCTTTGTCCCGTAGTGCAAAGATGAACAGGTGTTGAGATGAACATGACCAACTGATGAATATCTTTGGCCTGTAGTGCAAAGATGACAATTTGATTCAAGATATTTATTGATTGATGTTACAGGGATAAAATGTTGATGATGGGCTTTTAAATTCATAGATAATCGTAGATTTCATTCTCTACGTAACTCTTCTATGAATTATTATTTTCCGCTGCG
Organism: Panax notoginseng; assembly: GCA_016801055.1. Taxonomy (NCBI): domain Eukaryota; kingdom Viridiplantae; phylum Streptophyta; class Magnoliopsida; order Apiales; family Araliaceae; genus Panax; species Panax notoginseng. The sequence goes on from CM029019.1 coordinate 173,218,057, forward strand.
AATATTGATTTAAAACTTGTTGTCTATTGTATTCTATTAAATTTTTCCCTGTTGAAGACTAACGATAATTTGTTATATATTATCTTAGTCATAATTTTCTTTACTGGGCTAGTTGAGCTCACCCTTTTCCTTGTTGTTCCATTTTCTTCTCAGGAGGCGAGAATGTAGCGAGTACTAGTCGGGGTGTGGACTGATGGTTCAAGACAGTTGTTTTAGTAGTCCTCACTATTTTGTAAAATAGTGTATCAATAAGTATAATGAGTTCTTAGTTGAGTATGAATACTGTCTAGATGACAATATTTGTATTTAAACTCACAGTATATGTGCTGTCGTATTTTGCACGACAATTGTAATAATAAAGTTGTAGTTATTCTCTGTACCATGTATTTGGCGACTCAGAATGGGTTGGATGGATTGGACCTATTTTGGGGGCGTCACAGTTGGTATCAGAGCTTAGGGATATGATCTCTGGCGGAGATCGGGGAATAGGACTAGGAGGAGAGAGACGAGTAAATCCTTCGCTAGTGTGTCCTACCTAAGCTTATTTGTTGGTCGGTCATAATATAGGGATATTATGTGATTTGTTAATTTGTTAAATTAACCCTTGTTTTATGGCAGTATTTGAGAATGTTGACTGAGAATGTTAACAGTGGAGTAAATGAAACCGTGGAGACACCTGTACTCACCAACGAGGAGAACGTGCAACAGGCTGGCAATGTTCCTCCTGTGAACAACACCACTGAGCAGACGGTAAACGATGAGATGTTTAGAAGCTTTTTGCGATTCATGCAAAACCAGACGAAGGAGATTCCTGTTCAAAATATAGGAAGAAACAATGGCAACGCACAGCTGGTCACAGCCAAGCAGTTCAAAGAGTTGGGACCACTAGAATTCTGGGGAAAGCCGGATCCGATTAAGGCGGAGACATGGGTCAAGCAAATTACCAAGATATTTGATGTCTTGGGATGCACGAAGGAACAGAAGGTTCCATTCGCTACCTTTATGTTCCGTGGTGAGGCAGACTACTGGTGGGAGTCTGTGAAACGTACCCATCCAGCCGCACTCAACATGTCTTGGGAGACATTTCAGAAACTATTCAATGACAAGTACTTTCCTGAAAGTATTTGTCATATGAAGGAGGTAGAGTTTATTAGACTGGAGCAGAATAATATGACGGTGTCCCAGTACGAGGCGAAATTTGCAGAGTTGTCCAGGTTTACACCTCATTTGGTGGAGAATGAGGAACGTATGACGCAGATGTTTCTGAGAGGTTTGAAACCCGACATACGTCAATATCTCATTTCTCATAAATTTTCTCTCTATTCAGATGTTGTCAACAGGGCTCAATTATTAGAGCGAGATAACGAGTACGGTCAATCGAGGGACCACAACCAGGATCATACCGGTGACAGCAGTCATCAGAACAATGATAACCAGCGGAGAAAGAAGAATACGAACAAGAACGGCAACCACTCTGGTGGTAATCGTAGCCATGAATATAGAAGAAGCGAGTCGGGAGGAGATTTTAAAAAGAAGAGATTCAACAATGACAATACGAAGACGTCAGCACCAGCAGCAACTGATTCCAAGGGAGGAGATCGACCACCGGTCATATGCTATAAGTGCAAAAAAGAAGGACATATCAGCCCAAACTGTCCACAACAGTTTAAGGTATGTTATAACTGTGGAAAGGAAGGACATATCGCTCGAGATTGCACTGTAGCGAAACGAAGTCCAACAGGGGTGGTGACTCAAAAAGTTGTCCCAGAAAAGTCAAAGTCAACGGTTCCTGGAAGAGCGTTTTTCGTGACTGGTCAGAATACGAGGAACCCGAACGAAGTTAGCACGGGTTAGTTAATTATAAATTTTTGCGTAATCTATACCTTATTAGATACCAGTTCTACCCATTCATTTATCTCTCCTGCTTATACTCAACGTTTAAAATTGACTCCGGAGAAAATTAGACTTTGACTTATCTGTTGAAACTCCGTTAGGAGAAACTTTCGTTACATCCACTATTTATAAATCTTGTTTGATCCAAGTTGGCACCATCACATTACCTGTTGACCTTATCTCTTTAAAGATACTTGCTTTTGATGCGATTTTAGGGATCGATTGGTTAACTACTCATCATGCCAAATTGATTACTTTTGTAAGGTTGTTAGTTTTCATATTCCTAAGCAACCTGTTATTCGAATTCAAGCAACCAAACTATTGAAGTCAAACTCTTTCATATCAAGCCGTAAAGTCATTCGTTTATTGAAAAACGGATGTCAAGCTTTCTTAGCTATGTTATGGACTTGAACAAAAATACGTCAAATTTGAATGATATTTCTATTGTTAGTAAATCCCTGACGTATTTCCTGAAGAATTTCTTGGCTTACTCCCAAAGCGTGATATTGAATTTTGTATCGACTTTGAACCCGGTACAAAACTCATTTCTAAAATCTCATATCGAATGGCTCCTATTGAACTTCAGGAGTTAAAAACCTAACTGTAGAAGTTTGTACCCGAGCCTTTATATGGTGACTTCCTTTGTGGAATGCACTGAAGCCAAACTCTCCGTAGGGGATGCCATATTCGTATGGTAGTAACTGATAGGTGCCATTGTGACGTGATATCCAAGATTGGGATATGAGTCACAGTTGAGAGCAACCTAAGTTAGTAATCGAAATACGTAGCTTTCTGGTTATTATCGGAGATTCGTAAAAGGATTTTCTCGAATCGCTACTCCATTAACTCAGCTGACTCAAGAAGGATATCAAATTCGTATGGAGCGAAGAATGAAAGAAGAGTTTCCAATAGATTAAGAGGAGACTCATTTCGGCACCTGTTCTGACAATACCATCTGGTTCAGATGGATTTGTTATCTACAGGGTTAGGATGTGTTCTCATGTAACGTGGGAAAGTCATAGCCTATGCTTCGCGACAACTTAAAGAATATGAGAGGAATTATCCTACTCATGATCTAGAGTTGGCAGCAGTCGTTTTCGCGCTAAAGATCTGGAGGCACTATCTATATGGGGAGAAAGTGGAGATATATTCAGGCCATAAAAGCCTCAAATATTTCTTCACTCAAAAAGAACTCAACATGCGACACCGACGTTGGCTCGAGCTGTTGAAAGATTTCGATAATACCATCCTGAAAAAGCGAACGTGGTAGCTGACGCGTTGAGTAGAAGATCATATGTAGGAACGAGTGCGATGATGTCAAGTATACGCGTAGAACCAACTTTAATCGATAAAGTTAAAGTTGCTCAAGCTACAGACCCGGAGCTGATGCGTATGAAGAAGAAAGTGCAAGAAGGTGCTATTCCAGAAGCAAAAATCGATGAAGAAGGAATACTTCGAGTCCACTCCAGACTTTGTGTTCCTAACGATTCTGATTTGAAGTACAAGATCATGATGGAGGCACACAATACACCATTTGCAATCCATCCTGGAAGTACTAAAATGTATCGTGATCTTCGACATACATTTTGGTGGAGCAATATGAAAAGAGAGATCGCGGAGTTTATCTCGAGGTGTTTAACTTATCAATGTGTAAAGGCAGAGCATCAAGTACCAAAGGGTCCATTGCAACCACTTGAGATTCCGAAATAGAAGTGGTAACACATTACCATGGATTTCGTTACGGGTCTTCCTACGGTTTCTCAAGGCATAAATGCTATTTGGGTTATAGTTGATAGATTAACCAAGTCTGCTCATTTCTTGCCGATACGAGAGACTTATTCCCTTGAACGTCTTACTAGTATGTACGTGAATGAGATTGTAAGGTTGCATGGCATGTCAGTATCCATAGTTTCGGATCGTGACCCAAGATTCACTTCAAGATTTTGGGTTAGCTTGCAGAAAGCTATGGGCACGGATTTACGGTTCAGTTCGGCATACCATCCTCAAACGGACGGACAATCAGAGATGACTATTCTAACTCTTGAAGATCTATTAAGACTTTGTGTCCTAGATCTCAAAGGGAGTTGGGATAAGTATCTACCATTGGTGGAATTCTCCTACAACAACAGTTATCAGGCAAGTATAGGTTTGGCTCCATTTGAAGCATTGTATGTACGAAAGTGTCGCTCTCCAGTATGTTGGGATGAGGTGGGAGAAGCAACGTTGTTGGGACCAGAGTTGGTACGAATGACTACAGAGAAGATCCAAACGATTCGACAACGTATACAAATGGCACAGGATCGAAAAAAGAGTTATGCGGATCTTCATCGAAAGGACGTGGAATTTGACATTGGGGATCATGTATTGTTACGTGTAGCTCCATGGAAAGGAGTTGCAAGATTTGAGAAGAGAGGAAAGCTCAATCCACGATTTATTGGTCCATTTCAGATTCTTGACCGAGTAGGAAATGTGGCCTATAGACTTGCGTTACCTCCAAGTATGTCTCGTGTTCATAACGTTTTTCACATATCTATGCTTCGTAAATATGTGAAAGACCCGAACCACATTATTGAGATAGAACCAGACGAGATAACCGAAGACTTAACGTACGAGGAGGTACCTGTCAAGATCATGGATAAGAAGGAGCATGTCCTACGCACGAAGGTCATACCACAAGTTAAAGTTTTGTGGAGAAACCATGCTATTGAGGAAATGACCTGGGAATTGGAAACGGAAATGAAAGTGAGGTATCCTCATCTTTTCGAAACACCAGGTACGTATGTCAATTTCGAGGACGAAATTTCATAAGGAGGGGAGGTTGTAAGACCCCAAATTATTAATAAATGAAATTTAATTCCTCTATTTATTATTTTGAAATAGTAAGGGTTGATTTGATTAATGTGGTTAGTTATGGGTAAAATGCGTAAATATTTTGAATAAGCAAGTGGTCCTAAAATATTCATTATTGTCGGGGAATATTTGTTTGGTCGTGGAATATTCTTGTTGTCGGGGAATATTCGTACGACGGCGCAGCCTTGTGTGGGCCCCATAACGGAAAGCGATTGGATGAAGAAAACGACAAAAATAAGTTGTTTATAAATAACGGCATAGTTGTTACCGTTAATACTGTTGGAATACCCGGTGGTTAAAACACGGTATAACGCGTAGCACACGGTATTGCACCAATTATTGATTCTTACGTAAGAAGGCACTACTCAATAATTGTTACAGTAATTACTGTTCAGTATTTTATTGATTCAATAATTGATGCGTTGATATTTTATATTACTATTGTTTTAATAATTGTCACTACACAGTATTTTTTATTATCGGAACAATAATTCATATTATCTGAATAATATTATTAGATAACATTATTGGCAATGTCTAGAAAGTTCTGTCTAAGGAGAGGTTTGGTCATCTAATTGTGCGCCAGTAAGGAGAGATCCTTATTGGAAAGCCCCCTCTTTCCTGGGAACGGCCTGGTTGCTAGTACTGTGATTCTGTAATATTATTTGTGTATAATTAATTATTGATTTATATGATGAGAAAAATATTGATTTTATGTGGATATAGATGGAGAAAATTTTTAATGTGACAATTGTTGAAAATTAATATTTTATCTTTTTCTGATAAAATAATTCATTTAAATATATTATTTTAATAATATATTGATGATGGTATTTTTACAATGAATGTGGGATATATGAGTATATGAGGAGGAAGAGTATTTGTGTGGCATTAAATGATTAACACATGTTTTGTGTGTTGGTGGACATAATTCTTGACCGAAAATTTATTATTGACGGTAAAATCGTCCGCTTATGAATTTTGGTCAATTTATATTTGGAATTTGAAAAAACTTTCTTCTGCAAAGTTGTAGAGAATTGAATTTCCTATAAAAACTCGCGAGATTCGAATTTTCTGACAAAAGGGCTATTTATTATGAATTATTGAAGTTCTGAAGTTCCGAAATAATTGATTTTTAGAAGTTTTGTTTATTAGTTTGAAGAAAAACGTTTTTTGTATTTTGTTGGACATCATTAACATGTGTGGCTGGTGTTTTTGACCAAAGGTGGGCTAAGGAAAATTTGTATAATTATATTAATATTATATTCAATTTTCTGCTTTGGTGTTCTAAGCATTTTCCTATAAATAGGGTGCTTAGGTTAGAATTGAAAATCACACCAGAAACACAAGTTTCTCTCTATTTCTCTCTCTATATCGAGCGTATTCTTGTGAGTATTTGATACTTTGAGTGTTGCTATACGGTGCAAGTTTCCTTCAGCACTATATCTAGTATTCCAGTCAGAAGTACCGTCTTTCCGAGGTAAGGGATGTTATTTCTTCTTAAATGATATTATTTTCTTCAATATCATTATGCCGAAGTATTGATCTGAACTTTTTATCAAATTTGGAACTTTTCATGTCGGGGTTACTATTCACGAGTTACTATTCACGAGTTACTATTCACTGAAAAATGAAATTTTTTCTTTTCGTCCAAAATATCTATTCTGGATACTAGCTTTGATTGTATCCATGTTTTGATCATTCTTGAATTTTACTCCACTATGATTATTTATGAGGTATTTTTGGACATGGAATAGCTGAAATACGAATCCTTAATATTTATTATTTTGTTTCACTGGATTCGTTTTCTTTAAAATATTTTTCATCATCCGCAGTCCTAAATGATGATATAATTAAATATCTTTGGCCTATAGTGCAAAGATGAATAATTTCTAATGAATATCTTTGTCCCGTAGTGCAAAGATGAACAGGTGTTGAGATGAACATGACCAACTGATGAATATCTTTGGCCTGTAGTGTAAAGATGACAATTTGATTCAAGATATTTATTGATTGATGTTACAGGGATAAAATGTTGATGATGGGCTTTTAAATTCATAGATAATCGTAGATTTCATTCTCTACGTAACTCTTCTATGAATTATTATTTTCCGCTGCGAATATTGATTTAAAACTTGTTGTCTATTGTATTCTATTAAATTTTTCCCTGTTGAAGACTAACGATAATTTGTTGTATATTATCTTAGTCATAATTTTCTTTACTGGGCTAGTTGAGCTCACCCTTTTCCTTGTTGTTCTATTTTCTTCTCAGGAGGCGAGAATGTAGCGAGTACTAGTCGGGGTGTGGACTGATGGTTCAAGACAGTTGTTTTAGTAGTCCTCACTATTTTGTAAAATAGTGTATCAATAAGTATAATGAGTTCTTAGTTGAGTATGAATACTGTCTAGATGACAATATTTGTATTTAAACTCACAGTATATGTGCTGTCGTATTTTGCACGACAATTGTAATAATAAAGTTGTAGTTATTCTCTGTACCATGTATTTGGCGACTCAGAATGGGTTGGATGGATTGGACCTATTTTGGGGGCGTCACAGTTGGTATCAGAGCTTAGGGATATGATCTCTGGCGGAGATCGGGGAATAGGACTAGGAGGAGAGAGACGAGTAAATCCTTCGCTAGTGTGTCCTACCTAAGCTTATTTGTTGGTCGGTCATAATATAGGGATATTATGTGATTTGTAGTGATAGTAGTACAAGTGATCCTTGGACTTGAAATCATCATAGTATCTTGTGTATGATGAGTTATACTTTGACTTATTCCTTAAGACCCTTAGGGTATATCAAGTGGTATGCTTGGGTATAATAAGTTGTACATGGACATAATGCATGATCAATAAAGAATCTATCACTTCTAGTACAAGAAGAGAAATATCCTATGTGATTCAATAAATGACAACCCAGTAGTCCTTGGCCAAGGCAGAATAAAATTAAAAAGAAGTTTCTAATTTGTATTATTTGGAGTTGTGCATTTAAGAGTCGAAATACATATAATTAAATAAAATAAGACTTGACAGTAATTTCATGTCTTATATTTAATTGGGACATTGTATGGTGGAAGGATTGAATTGTACGGTAACTATTTACTCAAAGGTTCTTTTATGATAAATGTTGAAATCTATATTATCTGAAAAGTCGTTGATCGCTAGGGTCGCTAGGGAGGCTTATCCCTATTGTAGAATAAATATTATTTATTTAAATAAATAAATTATTTAATTTATTTATTTAAATAAGATTAGAATTGTTCTAATTGATTTATTCACAACCAGTTTAATATGGAGAACCTAAAGGGTCACACAATAAAAGGAAGAATAATTATTTAAGAAGTTAATGACATAATCGTAATAATAAGTTAAGTATATTTAATTTAATCTATGGTAATAGAATAAATTAAATAACTTAATATTTATTATTTAATATTTTAAAAATATTAAATATAAATTAATTATAAGAGGAGTCTTATTATTATTATTATTATTATTACTATTATTATTATTTAATTTTTAAAGGAGTTTGAGAATTAATAAATAAAAGTACTCTCATTTATTCCTAATAAGATCAGGAGGCTAATTAATTAAAATTTTAATTAATTATTTCTAATAAGATTAGAAGCCTAATTAATTAAAGGAGTTTAATTAATTAAAATAAAGTCTAATTCCTTAATTGTTAAGGAGGGTTGCCTATATCTATAAATAAGAGGGGTCTTATTATGGGTGTAGAGTTATTGTTGACTTTTTCACAACATACGTGATTCTAATTGTTGGAGAGTACATCCTTTTCTATGAGAGATAGAAAAACTAGGGTTTTACCAAACACCCATCTTCTTGAATTTTTATTCTTTCTTGGTGGATCACCTCTAGAAGCCAAACACATGGGTGGCTAACGTTGATCAAAAGAAGGAACCAAACACGGTGAATTCAAGTTGAATGCGAAAAAGATTGGAGGTGAACTTGTACCTGAGGAAGCTCGAATCTTCAAGGGTATGATTCTTGTTCTTCATATCTTTTCGTTTAATTAATAATTGTGCATAAAGGATGATCCGGGTATATAGTTTATAAAATTTTAAACTCTGATTTTTACACGTTTCTGCTTATTTTGTGCAATTTAATTGCGTTCATGAATATTACAAACCTAACAGTGGTATCAAAGTCAAACTTTTATGTGAATTATTAATTATTTTAATTTGATATGTATATTGATATGTGTTTAGAATAATTTAATTGGGTATAATTTTGTTGTATAAAATTTATTTAAAAAATAAAATAATAATTTGCGAAACTGTTTTTTTTTTAATTCCGTGATTTGCGTGGCTGATGGTTGCTATTTGTTATCCCGTTGGCGTAAATTATTTTTGTTTCGAATATTGTAGGCAACGCAGATTTTGGATGAATATTAATCTATATATATAATCATTTAAGGGTAACCTTAGTTTCCAGGAGTATAAGCTTCAGTATATGTTACTTTCCAGGGTAACTTTTGTTACTTTATATCATATATATATATATATATATATATATATATATATATATATAATAACCGTTAATATTATTATATATATAATTACAGTTAATATATCATATATATAATATACAGAATTCTGATATATTAACTGTAATTATATATATAATAATATTAACGGTTATTTTATATATATATATATATATATATATATATATATATATATATATATATATATATATACGGTTAATATATATGTTGTGACGCCCCCAAAATAGGTATACAACACCCATTCTGAGTCGCCAAATACATGGTAAAGAAAGAAAACTACAACTTCAATAATACAATTGTCGTGCAAAATACGACAACACATACTGTGAGTTTAAATACAAATATTGTCTTCTGGACAATATCCACACTCAAATAAATCCTTATTACAATTATTCAAACACTATTTTACAGAAATAGTGAGGACTGCTAAAACATCTTTCTAGAACCATCACTCCATACCCCGACTACATCCTGCTATGTTCTCACCTCCTGAGAAGAAAAATGGAACAAAAAGAAAAAGAGTGAGCTCAACTAGCCCAGTAAAGAATATTATGACTAAGATAATATACAACAAATTATCGTTAGTCTTCAACAGGGAAAAATTTGATAGAATATAATCGACAACAAGTTTTAGATCAACAACTGCAGCGGAAACAGCAAACCATTAGAAGAGTCAAGTAGAGAAAGAATTCTACTATCTTCTAAGATTTAAAAGTCCATCATCAATATTTTATCCCTGTAACATCAATTAATAATCATCTTTATCCAAATATTTATCTTTGCACTACAGGCCAAAGATATTCATTTGTATCACCTGTCAGTCATGTTCATCTCAACACCTGTTCACTACAGGCCAAAGATATTCATCAAGTAATCATACATCTTTGCACTACAGGCCAAAGATATTCAGTAATATCATCATTTAGGGCTGAGGATGATGAAAAATATCTTAAATAGAACGAATCCAGTGAGACAGAAGGACAAATATTAGAGATTCGTATAACAGTTTATCCAAGATCAATAATACTTCATAATAATCAATTGTGAAGCAGAATTCAAAAATAAAGATCAAAACATGGATACAATCAAAGATAGTAACCATAATAGACATCTTGGACAAAAAGGGAAAATTTTATTTTTCAGTGAATAGTACCGTATTCGTGAATAGTACCGTATACATGAATAGTGCCGTATACGTGAATAGTAACTCCGACACAAAAAGTTCCAAATTTGATAAAAACTCATATCAATATTTCAGCATAATGATATTGAAGAAAATAATATCATTAAGAAGAAAATAATATCCCTTACCTCAAAATATCAGTACTTCTGGTCGGAATACCGGTATAAGGCTAAAAGAAACTTGCTCTGATGAATAGAAACTCTCAAAGTATCTAAATACTCACAAAATACACTCAATAATCTAGAAAGAGAAAGAGAGAAAACTTGTTTCTGGTGTGATTTTTAATTCTAACTTAGCCCTCTATTTATAGGAAAATGTTAGCATGCCGAAACAGACTTAACCTGCAACCTGATGGCTTTACCTGCTACTATTCCCACCCACCACATTTGAATAAAAATCTCAGCACATTTCTTCACCAACTAAGAGTGGGGCCCACCAATTCTAGAATTTTCCATCAAAATGATAAACTCTAAAAATTCAACAATTTCTGAACCAGTCATCTCGTAAAATTCATAAAAAATCATACGTTCATTTTTAACGGTTCAAAATTTGTGGACATATACTCAACTTATATATGTATAACATATCCAAAAATTACCACGATCCAACAGTCGGATTAAAAATTATAATTCCCGCAAAATATCTCTAAAACCCTGATTTTTAATACCTCTATTCCGACAAAAATACTGATAAAAACCTCAACATTAACTCCTTCATTTTTAACCACAAAAATATATCCCTCATTTATATCCATATAAAATAAATATTTCCTTATTATATGAATCAATAATTAATTTTTCACAAATAATATTACAGAATCACATTTATGACAACCAGGCCGTTCCCAGGAAAGAGGGGGCCTTTCAATAAGGATTTCTCCTTACTGGCGCGCACTTAGATGACCAAACCTCTCCTTAGACAGAACTTTCTAGACATTGCCAATAATGTTATCTAATAATATTATTCAAATAATATGAATTATTGATCTGATAAAGAAAAATACTGTGCAGCAACAATTATTGAAACAACAATAATATAAAATATCAACGCAGCAATTATTGAATCAATAAAATAAAATATTGAACAATAACTACTGTAACAATTATTGAGTAGTGCCTTCTTACGTAAGAGTCAATAATTGGTGCAATACCGTGTGTTACTGTATTTTAACCACCGGGTATTCCAACAGTATTAACGGTAACAACTACGCCGTTATTTATACATAACTTATACTTATCGTTTTCTTCATCCAATCGCTTTCCGTTATGGGGCCCACACAAGGATGCGCCGTCGTACGAATATTCCCCGACAGCAAGAATATTCCACGACCAAACGAATATTCCCCGACAAAATGAATATTTTATAACCACTTGCTTATTTTGTAAAATTTGCACATTTCACCCATAATCAAAGTATTATATCAAATTAACCCCTTATTATTCAAAATAATATTTAGAGAAAATTTAATTTTATTCATTAATAAGTTAGGGTCTTATATATATATATATATATATATATATATATATATATATAATATTCTCAAATATTTTATAATTAAAATAAAAAATTTATTTTAATCTTAAAATAAAAGGTTTATTTTAATATTAAAATAAAAGTGTTTATTTTAATTTTAAAATTAGATTTCATGCTAACTAATTAGAGTTGGAATTAGATTCCATGATAACTAATTGTAGTTGAAATTGAATTCTATGTTTCCTTAAATAAAAGAGCTTATTTAGATATGAAATAAGATTTCATATTATTCAAAATAAAGGAGTTTATTTGTGAATAGGAAAGAGAATCTGTATTTCTTTAAATAAAAGAGTTTATTTAGATATGAAATAAGTTTTCATATTATTCAAAATAAAGGAGTTTATTTGTGAATAGGAAAGAGAATCCGTGTTTCCTTTAATAAAAGAGTTTTTTTTTCATGGAATTGGATTCCATAATTAATTAAAATAAATGAGTTTATTTTGATTAAAGATTTTGATTAAAATAAAATAGTTTATTTTATTCAAAATTGGATTTTATACTAACTAAATTTGCCCATTGAATGATATCAATATATATATATATATATATATATATATATATATATATATATATATTAAATGTTTATTATTCATGAGATGAATGTTATTTATTGATGCATATGGTGATGTATATGATAATAAATGGGATTGATTATGGACTATTGACCAATGTGATTGGATTTTATTTTAGTTGGATGCATGCATGTATGAGTTTTATTAAATGGGGTCTGCGTACCTCGTCTTCTCTAAATTTTCTTAATGTAAATTCTAACTCCTTCCTATGTACTTCCCCTTGACTGCTGATCAAGGTTTCTATTTATTTTAAATAGTTTTGTAATAGGAATAGTTAGAATTAATTTTGAAGAATTGGAGATCAAGGATCAAGGAGCACTTGAAGACCCGTTTGTAATGGAGTCCGGGTTTAAATGTAATAGTTATATTTAAATATTAATTCTTGCACCCCTAAGTTTGACCTTTTGGTTCACTTGGTGGTTCTAGTGAACCAAACTAGAATAAAAGTCCATAATCAATCCGGGTAGAATATAGTATTCTATATGTGCATGCTGATACTATATATATATATATATATATATATATATATATATATATATATATATATATATATATATATATATATATAATACAAACATGCTTCGCATGTTCATTAATATGACGTGTATTTTATATATATATATATGTGCATGCTCGCTAAACAAGATGAGATAAATTAATAACAAATCTCTCAAATTTTTTATATTAAGTCCTAAGCGTTCAAAGATATTTGGAATATCGAACGTCGCCTTCTAGCATGATAAAAAATAATAGAGTATCAATTAATTATTATAAGTTTGTTGTGTCACCACAAGGCTTATCTTAATTCTTTGAGATGTTAATTTTATCACATTTGATGCTTATAAAGAAAATTGAACAATATTATTTTGTTGTGTCACCACAAGAACAATATTTTTCTTTTTTGAATATATGGAGTGCTAGGTTGGACTTAACTTAAATCATTTTAGTTCGGATGTGCACACACTTGACCATTATGATCTAAGAGGCAAAATACAAGGAGTTGCATAGTTGATGTAATTGACAAGAGTTGTCTACCTATTTATTTATATATAGCTTGTTGTGTCACCACAATGCTATATACATTTGAAATGAGATCCTTATTCTTACTAGCATATCTTTAATTAAATTTGCCGAACTATATAAATTGAGGGTAATATAGTTTGAAGAAAATAGTGAGAGATACCAATTTAAAACAAGACCTAATTTATTTTGGTAATTAATAAAAGAATGTATGCTAAAATGTTGTTAAGAACAAATTCATTTACAAAATTTTACAATGTCTAAATTACTATCACTGCGAAACATATTAGATGTTAATTAACCAGACCGAATTACTTGGATTGGTTAAGGAATTTGAGAATAGTTCTCACAGCTGAAAAGCTATCTTATGTCCTTAATACACTTATCCCTGCAATGGTTGCAGACAATGCCTCTGAAGAAGATATTGCTACTTTTAGAAAGTTACAAGATGATGCACAGTTGGCTCAATGCATCATTCTCGCATCCATGTGTAACGTGCTTTAGCGTCAGCATGAAACTATGGATGCTCCTACTATATTCCTGCACATCAAAGAGTTGATGGTGAGGAAAGTAGGACTGATAGATATCAGATATCTAAGGAGCTCTTTCGATCTAGAATGACCGATGACACTACAGTACAGATAAAAGTCCTTAACATTATCAATTTGATTGATCAATTAGGATAACAGGTTTTCTCATGGATGGAGAGTTGAGCAAAAATTTGATCTTGCACTCACTCCCGGACTCCTTTCATAATTGTTGTGAATTTTACCGATATTCCAGTATCCTTCTGGGGTCATGCCCTAGAAACGGCTGCATATATACGAAAAGGTAACCTCAAAATCTGGCCCCAAGACTCCATAAAATTTATGAACAGTGAGGATTCTTAATCTTAAGTATGTTAAGATAAGGGGTTGTCTAACTTATGTGAAAAGGTTTCAAAGGATAAGCTTGGATAAGATTTGACAAGTACAAATTTGTGGGACATCCTAAAGTAAGTTTAGGATATATATTCTATAATCCTACTTAGCAAAAGGTGTTTGTTGCGAAACACGCTACCATCTAAGATAAAGGTGTTTATCATTGAAGGAGCTAGTGGGAGGATAATAGATCTTAAAGAGTTCAAGAACCACAAATTACTATAAGTTAAATAAGAGGAACCTGTAGATAGACCTATTGTACCACAACCGAATTATAAATCTGGAATAGTACTGAAGATACCTGGGAGGTATGGATTCATCATAGATGATGATGATGAGGTACACATCATAGAAGATGATGATCCAGTTATATACGATGAGATAAGAGTTGTAGACACTCAGAGAAATGGATTGAAGCAAGCTTCTCAAAAATGGAACATTCGTTTTGATGAAACAAATCAAAAGAGTTTGATTTTATCACAAATAAGAATGAACCTAGTGTGTACAAAAAGGTCAGTGAGAGCGCCGTGACATTCCTAATATTATATGTTGATGTACTATGGATAAGGAATGACATACTAATGCTACAATCAGTAAAGATAAAATTATATAAACATTCGTCCATGAATGATTTGGGAAGAGTATCTTAAATTGGGGATACAAATCTATATAGATAGATTTAAAAGGATACTCGACTTAACCCAAGGAAACGTATATTCATTTAATGCTAAAGTCGTTTAGCATGACAAACTCCAAGAGATATCTCATGTTGACGAGCCCTGGAGTGTATCTCTCTTAATAGTCCCCATATACTCATAAAAGAGATATCGCATGTGTAACAATCATGTATATAATGAAATATACAAGACCTGATGTTGATCAGTCATATTCTGGAGAAGTTCGCTATGAGTCAGTGAAAAACATCTTAAAGTACCTAACCGGCACTAAGGATGTGATCATATTCATGGTTGATCTAAATTAAAACTAGAGGGCTTAACAGACTCAAGTTGTTCTGATAGACCAAGACGACAGAAAATTCACATTAAGGTAAAGCGTTACCTTGAACTGTGGTGCAGTGAATTAGAAAGGTTCCAAACAGCAAAGAGTTGCTGGTTTAGTGATAAAGACAAAGTATATAGCTATAAATGAAGCTACAAGTTGATTGTTTGGATGAAAAGTTCATTACAGAACTAGGAATAGTTCCTAAGTCTCATCTTGGATCTAAACATGTGTTGCGGCACTTTCATTTGATTAAAGGAATCATTAAAAGATGAGAAATCACTATAGAGATAGTGGACTCTCAAGAACAACATTACATATTCATTAACTAAAGCTTATCCAACAACAAGATAATCGTCACTTAAAAAAGAAGGGTATGAGATACCATGGCGATTGGCTTTAGTGCAAGTGAGAGATTGAAAGTAGTATGCACACAAGCTAATCATGTTTGATGATAAAGCATATACTTTGTAACAGTCTTATTCATTTATTAATAAAAAGTATTAATTTATTAAAGGCTTTTAAGTATCTACATGATGTTGTTTTATAATATGTGATAAACCCGTAGTTTTAAGTAATGAATTTAGAATAATGATGATGATAATTCTAATGAGATCTAAATTCTTAGAAAGCTTAAAACTAAAATAGTTCTCAATTGTTGGATTACTAAATTGGGGATTAGTGAATCTGGATAGATTGGTACATATGTTGCTTGCTCATTGGATGAGGATGATTGATCTCATGATCATTTATGTGGAGACACTAAAGTAAGTATGTAGGTGCTTATGTGAGAATAAGTTCACTGAACGTGGCTCGCTAAGGAATACCTAATGGAGTTTTACTTGCCTGTCAATAGGAATTCATGTAGTGATAGTAGTACAAGTGATCCTTGGACTTGAGATCATCATAGTATCTTGTGTATGATGAGTTATACTTTGACTTATTCCTTAAGACCCATAGGGTATATCAAAGGGTATGCTTGAGTATAATAAGTTGTACATGGAGATAATGTATGATCAATAAAGAATCTACCACTTCTAGTAAAAGAAGAGAAATGTCCTATGTGATTCGATAAATGACAGCCTAGTAGTCCTTGGCCAATGTAGAATAAAATTAGAAAGGATTTTCTAATTTGTATTATATGGAGTTGTGCATTTAAGAGTCGAAATACATAAAATTAAATAAAATAAGACTTGACAGTAATTCCATGTCTTATATTTAATTGGGACATTGTAAGGTAGAAGGATTGAATTGAACAGTAACTATTTACTCAAAGGTTCTTTTATGATAAATGTTGAAATCTATATTATCTGGAAAGTTGTTGATCGCTAGGGAGGCTTATCCCTATTATAAAATAAATATTATTTATTTAAATAAATTAATTGTTTAATTTATTTATTTAAATAAGATTAGAATTGTTCTAATTGATTTATTCACAACCAGTTTAATATGGAGAACCTAAAGGGTCACACCATAAAATGAAGAATAATTATTTAAGAAGTTAATGGCATAATCGTAATAATAATTTAAGTATATTTAATTTAATCTATGGTGATAGAATAAATTAAATAGCTTAATATTTATTATTTAATATTTTAAAAATATTAAATATAAATTAATAAGAGGAGTCTTATTATTATTATTATTACTATTATTATTATTATTTAATTCCTAAAGGAGTTTGAGAATTAATAAATAAAAGTACTCTCATTTATTCCTAATAAGATTATGAGGCTAATTAATTATTCCTAATAAGATTAGAAACCTAATTAATTAAAGGAGTTTAATTAATTAAAATAAAGCCCAATTTCTTAATTGTTAAGGAGGGTTGCCTACATCTATAAATAAGAGGAGTCTTATTATGGGTGTAGAGTTGTTATTGATTTTTTCACAGCATACGTGATTCCAATTGTTGGAGAGTACATCCTTTTCTATAAGAGATAGAAAAATTAGGATTTTGCCAAACACCCATCTTCTTGAATCTTTATTCTTTCTTGGTGGATCACCTCTAGAGGCCAAACACTTGGGTGGCTAACGCTGATCAAAGGAAGGAACCAAACACGGTGGATTCAAGTTGAACGCGAAAAGGATTGGAGGTGAACTTATACCTGAGGAAGCTCGAATCTTCAAGGGTATGATTCTTGTTCTTCATATCTTTTCGTTTAATTAATAATTGTGCATAAAAGATGATCTGGGTATATAGTTTGTAAAATTTTAAACTCTGATTTTTACACGTTTTCGCTTATTTTGTGCAATTTGATTGCGTTCATGAATATTACAAACCTAACAAATACTTGGAGATGAATTGGCACAAGTTGGTCTACGACTGGAAGAAGAAGGCCCAGACGAAGATGGTTGATGGACAAACACTTAAGGATGTCCGGCCAGGTTTCATCTTTGCTGCGGTGTGGGACCAGATGTGCAGCATTTGGGACGGCGAGGCCTCCAAGAAGATGTCGACACAGTGTACAGCTGCCCGACAACAGAGTCGTCTCCAACACTGCTCGGGGTCTGAATTGTACGACCTCTACCGGGAGAGACCTGAGGTGAGTCTAAAGCATGCACCCTCCCGCTTGGAGTTTTGGTGGCATGCCCACTAAAAGAAAGGTGAAGGTGGTTATATCTCACCTGAGGCAGAGCGCATTTCTGTAAATTATTTAATTCTCTTATTTAGTATATATTTAAAATTAGGATATTCTTTTGTATTATTTCATTTTATACTTTGCGTATTATCTACTAATGTATTTTTTTCAGCAACGGTTTGAGGACCTTGTAGTGGCCCGTAGTAGCCAGAGAGGTGACACTCCAGTAGACGATTCTACGCGTGCAGGTAAGGAGATGGAGGAATGGCTGTAGGCTATAGGGGGGCCAAAGAAGGGTAGAGTTATGGGCATTCCCCATGTCCCAGCTTACACCATAGTCCCTGCTGCGAGATCTCGGCGGCGCCCACCCACTAGAGATAGCGGTGAGAGTGGATCGGGCGTCGGCCCTTCATTATCTGACGATTTCTTCCGGTGGATCATAGAGGGGTGCATGGCGAGCAGTGTTGTGCAGTCAAACGCACCATCAAGCGAGCGGATCTACCAGCTGGCTCAGGAGGTTGTCCACAGCTCTATAGATCCTATAGCTACCGCTGACGACCTCATGGGTGTAGTACGGGAGGAGGCCATCCGCGTATGTGCAGTTGTCTTGGCCAACATCTTCCCACCATATATTCGACAGGTAAAAACAATTAAAGATGTATTTCCTTATTTAATTTATGTAATTTATAATCGTATTTCTTAGATAAACTTAAGATAAAACCCTAACTTCCATTATGAAAACCCTGAACTCCATTATTAACATAATAAACTTACTAAACTGCAATAAAATAATACTAAAACCCTTAAGAATAAGTAAAATAATTCAGTTAGGCAAAACTTAGGCAAAAAGTTGAAAAAGAGTCCGAAACCCGACTCGACCATCGAAATGCCATGCAAACACATACATAGCACCGCGTAGGTATTAGGAACGCGTTATAACTTACGGGACTCGATTCCGACATACGGAGGCCGAGTTATCAGCCCGTAGGCAAAACTTGCTAACACTTAGGTAAAAAGTCAAAAAAGAGGCCAAAACCCGCCTCAGTCGTCGAAACACCACGCAAACACATACATAGCACCGCGTAGGTATTAGGCACGCGTTATGACTTACGGGACTCAATTCCGACATACGGAGGTCGAGTTATCAGCCCGTAGGTAAAACTTGTCAACACTTAGGTAGTCGGCCGTCAAAATGCCGTGCAAACACATACATAACACCACGTAGGTATTAGGCACGCGTTAGAACTTATGGGACTCGATTCCGACATACGGAGGCCGAGTTATCAGTCCGTAGGTAAAACTTGCCAACACTTAGACAAAAAGTCAAAAAAGTGGCCAAAACTCGCTTCGACCGTCGTAATGTCACGCACACACATATATAGCACCGCATAGGTATTAGGCACGTGTTATAACTTATGGGACTCGATTCTGACATACGGAGGCTGAGTTATCAACCCGTAGGCAAAACTTACTAACACTTAGGAAAAAAGTCAAAAAAGAGGCCAAAACCCGCCTTGACCGTCGTAACATCACACAAATATATACATAGCATCGCGTAGGTATTAGGCATATGTTACAACTTATGGGAATCGATTCCGACATACGGAGGCCGAGTTATCAGCTCGTAGGCAAAACTTGCCAACACTTAGGCAAAAAGTCGAAAAAGAAGCCAAAACCCGCCTTGGCCGTCGAGACACCACGCAAACACATACATAGTACTGCATAGGTATTAGGCACGTGTTACAACTTATGGGACTCGATTCTGACATACAGAGACCGAGTTATTAGCCCGTAGGCAAAACTTGCCAACACTTAGGCAAAAAGTCAAAAAAGAGGCCAAAACCCGCCTCGACCGTCGAAACGCCACGCAAACACATACATAGTACCGCGTAGGTATTAGGCACGTATTACAACTTACGATATTCGATTCCAACATACGGAGGCCGAGTTATCAGCCTGTAGACAAAACTTGCCAACACTTAGGTAAAAAGTCAAAAAAGAGGCCAAAACTTGCCTCGGCCGTCAAAACTTCGCACAAACACATACATAGCATCGCGTAGGTATTAGGCACGTGTTAGAACTTATGGGACTCGATTTCGACATACGGATGCTGAATTATCAGCCTGTAGGCAAAACTTGCCAACACTTAGGCAAAAAGTCAAAAAAGAGACCAAAACCAGCCTCGGCCGTCGAAACACCACATAAAAACATACATAGCACCATGTAGATATTAGGCATGTGTTACAACTTACGGGACTCAATTCTGACATACGGAGGCCGAGTTATCAGCCCGTAGGCAAAACTTACCAACACTTAGGTAAAAAGTCGAAAAGAGGACAAAACCCGCCTCGACAGTCGAAACGCCACGCAAACACATACATAGCACCGCCTAGGTATTAGGCACGCGTTATAACTTACGGTACTCGATTCTGACATACGGAGGCCGAGTTATCAGCCCATAGGCAAAACTTACCAATATTTAGGCAAAAAGTTAAAAAAGAAGCAAAAACCTGCCTCAGCCGTTGAAACGCCACGCAAATATATACATAGCATCGCGTAGGTATTAGGCACGCTTTACAACTTACAGGACTCGATTCCGACATACGGAGGCCGAGTTATCAACCCGTAGGTAAAACTTATCAACACAAACAAAACAAATTTAAATATGCTCTATTTTCGACTTCGTTATTAATATTTTATTTTTATAGGGTCTTGTTGATGAGACTCGTGCGGGTGGAGGCTGCGACACAGGTGATACCCGTGGTGAAGATGGTGATGACCGTCGGGCTGATGAGACCATAGAGGGTGGGAGCAGTAGTCAGACCAGTGGTGGGACTGATAGTGGGACCGACGATGATGATGATACTGACATTCTTGATCTTGTGTTGTAGTACCCATTATGTTTATATTTTGACTTTCATGTATGTATTTATACATCTTTTGAGTTGTACAGACTAGAGTTTAGTATCTAGTTAGGTTGATGGTATATGTATCTAACTATATTGATTGTTTATGATTACATTTTGTAACTACATCGTTCGACTTTTATCTATAAGTCATTACGTTGTTTAGATATTTGATGGTTGATAGCAAAAGCTATGATTGTTATTAATATGCGTTCGTGAAGAATTATTTGTTTTTCTTTAGTTTATAACAGGTACAATTTTGTATATGTAAATGAACAAAGGAGTTTTGCAATTTTTTAATTTTTTTTAAATCACTGTCATTGGCGACGGGGGGGGAGGGGTCATTGGCGACGGCATGGCCGTCGGCAATGACCATTTTATTAAAATTCTAAAATGTTTATAGCTGACGGTCTGTTCGTCGCTAGTGCCGTTGCTAATGACACGTTGCTGACGGACAGCCGTCGGCTATGACCCCATCGGGAATGATACACTTGCCGATGACGAGCGACGGGAACCAGGGGCGATGACCTATACGACAACGGGAAGGGTGATGGACCATGTCGTCGCCAATGACCTCATTGCCGACGGCAAGAGGGTTATTGGCGACGGCATGGCTCGTCGAAAATGTCCTTTTTTGTAGTGAAAGGTAAAGAGAAGAGATAAAAATATGTGTCATGCAGCCTCTCGATCTCCATGCTTAGCCTCCAACTTGCTCTCTTTCATGCTCTTCAAAAATCTGATGAAAAACCCTAAAATTGGATGTGTTATGTTTATTAATTTATGTTTGACATTTATTTATTAATAAGAGTATATCATTCATTAAATGATCATTTAGTTTGTTTATATAAATCTCCATATTATATAACCTCGAATGATTTGGAGATAGGATTTGTTTATATAAATCTCCACACACACACACACACACACACACACACACACACATATATATATATATATATATATATATATATATTATAGTTTATGTGTATAAATAAATATTATATGTAATATATAAATAAAGAAATAATGGTTTATAACCTAGGATGATTTGGAGATATTATCGTATAAGTTATGGTACTTTAACAGAGATGATTTTGTTAAATAAATTATATCGGAACGTGCTATTGCATAGAATAAAAATAAAATCAATAATCAAAATATTAAGTACTTACATGAATTGAGAGAAGTCATCTTGTACGTATCATGTTTCTGCTGCGCTTAAGGGTTAAAGTCTTCAATTGTCTCTCTCAATCTTAGGATGAATGTACAGGTGTGTATAAAATTCTTGAGACGACAATTGGGACCAAACCCTAACTGTTTTATTTATAGAATAGCTAAGAGTTAAAATCGTCCATCAAGATTATGAAACCCTACGGCCCATTATGCCAAATACTATTAGGAATATAATTTATAGGCCATATAATTAATTACCAAACTCATAAATAAAGTGATTAAATTAATACAATATGTAAGCCCAATAATTACATAAATAGTAGAGGCCACATAAGGAATAAAATATTCCAACATTCTCTCACTTGGCCAAAATACTATTTATATACAAAATATAATGCTTACAATCATTAATTTTGCCAAGTATTAATTTAATGTCTACATCCTGTTCAAATAAAAACACCAATGCGAATTAATACAATCTTTGTGTCACTATTAACACAATGTAGACACTCGAAATTTCGTTTTCCTGTTACTAACTATGTAGGAGGACAAAAGCATCTTTTTCACACTCCAGAGAAAACCTTGGAGGACCACAACATCAATTCCAACCCTGGAGATAGCCCCGGGAGATCCAGTTTCCAACCCCAAAGATAACCCCGGGAAATCAGTTTTTAACCCCGAGAAAGTCAGTTCCAACCCCGGAGATAACCACAGGAGATCAAGTTTAATGCCCGAAGTCAACCCCAGGAGGTCAAGCCAACCTCAGAGATAACCCTAAGGAAATTCAGAGTCAACAACATGACAATCTCATAGATAACCCTGGGAAAAGACCACTACAACTGCGCCAAAGTCAGAAACAACCCCGAAAGGGGCAAAATAGTCATTTTACCAACTTAAAACTCAACTTAACTCAACTCATTTCAACTCAAACTTCCTCAAAAGAAGTCCCACAAGAACCATATCTTAACTTCTAAGCGCAAACTACGCAAAATAGCTCAACAGACTGCCTAACGGAGACCCGAAAATGCTATTTTGGTCATGGACCCATATTCTCGGATTCAAAAAAGGGCAAATCCTATGTCATTGCGTAGATCTTGGAAAGAGCTTTCAGGAATGGTATGGCATACTTCCATCGGACTCCTGAAACGAAAGTTATGAAGGTTCAAACAAACAGCGCGTTGTCCGAGTGCACGTACTTCGAGACAACAGGACCCACATGACCCGGGGCACCCCGGGAAGCCGCAGGTAGACCCGCGGCTCCCTCCTCTATAAATAGAGGGCTTGGGGTGGCCATTTTGAAGAGAGAAAAAGGCGAGTATGCCCTATCTATTTTGCTTTGTACACACTTTAAACTGAGTGCTTTCTCTTTCCAAACACATGTGAGCTTGTGTTTTGCTATATTTTACCGGTGGAAACCAAGTATTCATTCATTTAAAGCTATCTGAAGTCTTCTTGGCAGCCCACTGTAAGACATCTTAGCTTTCTTTCAGCCTTTCTCCACTTCCATTCACATATACTTATTCACGTTGAGAGTCGTGTTGCATGTGTATGCCCGGATCATCGATTCGTGGCGTTTATTGCTTATATATATATATATATATATATATATATATATATATATATATATATATATAAGCTGTAAACGCACCGGATGTGTCTATCCAGGCTCAATCGAATTCGGATTCGGATTCGAGAATATATATATATATATATATATATTTATATTTACAGCTTTTATATATATATGACTGTTTACAACTTTTGTACATATTGCGTCATCATGTGAGCCTAGGAATCATGTGATCACAGATTTAGTTTCTGAATCTAGATTCGGTTCCCGTGATGGACATTTTCAGCTGCAGCCAGCTT
The DNA here is from genome assembly GCA_016801055.1 of Panax notoginseng. NCBI lineage: Eukaryota > Viridiplantae > Streptophyta > Magnoliopsida > Apiales > Araliaceae > Panax > Panax notoginseng. The sequence goes on from CM029019.1 coordinate 173,242,087, forward strand.
GTAAATTATTCACGACGTCTGAATTTTCTTAGATGGCTCTCATGCCCAGAAAGGAGTTCGGCGCTGATATGTACCTTATTTTCTCGAAGATGCTTCACATCTCGAAAATAATAAAAACAATCAAGTCGAACACGTAATAAAATGAAAGTTTTAAAGGCTTCAATTACTATTGAGCATAATGGTTTGAAAAACCTGTTTTACAAAACATCACTGCCATATCTCGTTAAAATTGAACTTTTATACAAAATTCAAATCCTTTGTATATAGGTGCAAACGAGGCATAGCACTACTTCCAGATAATTGCAAATAGACCCACATATACACACACATTCAGATAAAAGTTTAAATTGAAAAGTGGTGGTAACCGTGTCACCGCAGAAGTCAGGGTTGCCTAACACCTTCCCTCCGCTTAATTAAGCCCCCGGACCCTAACGAATCTCGGTTTCACAAACCAGTTAAATAGTGTCACATCACTAGGTCTATGTGCAAACCTTTTTCCCTGTTGAGTTGGTGCAACCATTTAAAAATACAAACTGGCGACTCTTACAGTCCAATCGTCGACATATACATGTCGGACCTTTTCACAACTTATTTTTTCAAACAAATCTCACCTAACATGAGGACAGCAAAAGACAAGAACAGAAATGGACAAATAAAAATCCCGACGTCGACACACAAGATCCCCATTAGTTACACAATTAGTACTTTTATTAGAACAAAGATTAATATTAAGTATAACATGTATGAATAGAGTTTACATAAGTAGAAATAGATTAAACTCATTCATATGATCCAAAACATAACCATACCGTTTGTTCACAAGTTCTCAAGTGTGCACAATAAAGAGAATAGCAAACCATAAACATAATGTGAAGTTCAAAACAACAAGCTCAAAAAATTGTTATCTTACATAAAAATAACTCACTAATTATGACTACCAGTTAAACCCATGCCGGTAACATGCTCTAAAAAGAGCTTGGGTGGTAAGCCTTTCGTAAATGGATCCGCTAATATATCATGCGTACTAATATACTTAATGACAACGTTTTGATCTTTAACTCTTTCCTTGATAAATAAGTACTTAGTGTCGAGGTATAGTCCAGCACCACTCGAACTAATGTTGTTGGAAAAACTAACAGCAGAATCATTATTACAAAATACTTTTAATGGCCTTGAAATGGAATCTACAACCTTAAGTCCTGAAATAAGATTCCTCAACAATACGACATGACAAGTAGCATGATAACAAGTCATATATTTTGCCATCATCGTGGAAGTGGTAGTTAACTCATGCTTATGACTTCTCCACGAAATAGGGCCTCTTGAAAGCATAAAAATGTACCCTGATGTAGATTTCTTTTCGTCTTTACACTTAGAAAAATCAGAATCAAAATAACCAACAACTTTAAGGTTATCTATTTTTTTTAATGTAAGCATAAAATCCTTAGTATCATGTAAGTAGCATAAAACTTTTTTGGCTACTTTCTAGTGATCCAAACCTGAATTTGACTGATAACGTCCAAGCATGCCAGTTACATACGCTATATCTGGACGTGTACAAACTTGAGCGTACATAAGACTCCCAACCACAGAAGCATAAGGAATAAGATTCATTTGATCACGTTCAAGTTGATTCTTAGGGCATTGATATGAGCTAAATTTGTCACCCTTAACAATAGGTGCAACAGTAGGGGAGCGATTTTGTATGTTATATTTGTTAAGAACTTTGTCAATATAAGCTCTTTGGGACTATCCTAATATCCCGCGAGACCTATCTCGATGGATTTCAATACCTATAATATAAGAGGCTTCACCGAGATACTTCATATCAAAATTTCCAGAAAGGAAACGTTTGGTCTCATGCAACATGTCTAAGTTATTACTTGTAAGTAATATATCATCAACATAGAAAACAAGAATAACAAATTTACTCCCACTGACCTTCAAGTATATGCATTGATCCACTATATTTTTCTTAAAATTAAAATTACTCATTACCTATTAAAACTTAAGATACCATTGTCGAGAAGCCTGTTTTAACCCATATATGGACTTCTTAAGTCTACATTCTATATGTTCCTTACCTTTAATCAAAAACCATTCTGGTTGTACCATATAGACATTCCCATGCAAGTTACCATTAAAGAATACATTTTTAACATCCATTTGATGTAACTCTAAATCATAATGAGCTACTAAACTCATGACTATTTTAAATGAATCTTTCCTAGATACTAGAGAGAAAGTTTCATTATAATCCATACATTCCTTTTGAGTGAAACCCTTAGCAACCAATCGAGCTTTATACCTTTCAACGTTCCTTCTAAGATCTAATTTGGTCTTATAGACCCACTTGCAACCAACATGTTTAAAACCTTTTGGTAATTCTTCAAGATACCAAAAGTTATTAAGATCCATTGATTTCAACTTATCATTCATGGCTTCAAGCCAATGAGTTGATTGAACACTTGTAATGACCTCTTTATAGGAGATAGGATCATTAATCTTACTTGAATCATAGTCAATTTCATTAAGATAGGTTATAAAATCATCAAAATTAATAGGCTTTCTAGGTTTTTCGGACCTACGTAAAGGCTGCACAATTTTAGGAATATGATTTTCAATAATGTGGGGTTCAATATTAGGTGGTGGCTCAGCTATCTCAGGGGCATCATTCGCCTCAATAGGAGGTTATTGTGCCTCACCCTCTTAAATTACAGGATTAGAAACATAAATCATATTTTCTTCAAGTTCAATTTTTCTAGGCTCACCACTCCCACTTAAATCACCATTATCTAAAAACTCTTCATGCCTAGTCTCAACAATTCTAGTGGTATGAGAGGAGCAGTAAAATCAAAAACCCTTAGATCTATCAGGATATCCAATAAAATGGCTACTAATGGTTTTAGAGTCAAGTTTCTTTATTTGTGGATTAAAAATCTTAGCCTCGGCTGGACAGCCCCACACCCGTAAGTATTTTAAACTAGGTTTCCTAACTGTCCAAATTTTATAAGGAGTGTTAGGGACAGATTTGCTAGGAACCCGATTTAAAATATGAACAGTTGTCTTTAATGCCTCAATCCACAAAAACATAGGTAAGCTAGAATTGCATAACATATTGCGTACCATAGCCATAAGGGTACGATTTTGCCTCTCAGCTACACCATTCCGTTGCGGTGTACCATGCATTGTATACTAAGTGACGATTCCATTTCCTTGACAAAATAAGGCAAATATGGCAGGACTATGACCTGTATCAGAGTGTTTACCATAATACTCCCTGCCTCTATCTGATCTCACTACTTTAATTTTTCGATCAAGTTGATTTTCAACTTCAGCCTTGAAAATTTTAAACATATTTAGAGATTCAGATTTTTCATTAATCAGGTAGACATAAGTATAACGAGAATAGTCATTAATGAACGTAATGAAAGATTTGTGTCCACCAATTTCTGGAGAAAATGGTCCACATATATCAGTGTGAATCACCTCAAGAAGTGCACTACTTCTAGTTGCTCCTTTCTTATTAACTTTCACAAATTTTTCTTTTATACATTCAATACAATGGTCAAGATCAAAAAAATCTAGGTAATGAAGAATTCTATCCTTTATAAGACGTTGCATTCTATCTTTTGAAATATGGCCTAAGTGTTGATGCCACAATTTTGAAGAATTTTCATTATCTAGTTTTCTCTTATTTCCACTTTTAGAGGTATTTTCTATCACATTCATTATTTACAAGGATTCAGCAAAGACATTATCCAAATTTATCTTATAAAGGTTTTTCTCTAAAGAGCCAGAACCAATAACATGAGTGTAATGATAAATAATTATTTTATTATTTCCAAACTTAAACGAAAATCCATCAACGTCAAGTTTAGATACATAAATTAAATTTCGTGCCATACTGAGAACATAAAGAGTATCATATAAATACAAGGTAAAACCACCCTCCAAAAATAAAGGAAGAGTTCCTACAGGTTCAACTTGTATAGACTCTCCATTGCCAACTTTAATGGTTCTTTCCCCCTTTTGGAGTGTCTTCTTTGAAAGGAATCCCTGCAATGAATTAGTAATGTGAACCATAACACCAATGTCAAGCCACCATGTATTAGAAGAAACATCAATTAGAAAGGATTCATAAGTTACTTAATTGAAGGATGATATACCTTTCTTTTCAAGCCATTCTCTAAATTGAGGGTATTCTTTCTGAATATGTCCTTGCTTCTTACAAAAGTGACATTTAGGATCTGCCTCAGAGTTGTTACCTGAATAATTTACCTTATTTATTTTTGTAGAAATTTGCTTATCCTTATTCTTAAAACCTTTGCCATTTTTATAAGCCTTCTTCTTATGAGATCTAATGATAGTCAAATGAGCAACATTAGGTTTTTCAATCTTAAGTCTTTCTTCTTCTTGGACGCACATGACAATTAACTCGCTCATCTTCCATTTTACTTTCTGCGTGTTATAATTGATCTTAAATGGATCAAACTATGCAGGAAGAGAAGTCATAATGAAGTGAACAAGAAAACCCTCAGAAATCACCATGTACATACCCTTTAATTTAAAGGTCATGTCGTTCATCATCATAATGTGCTCGCGCACTCCACTAACCCCATCATATCTGCTAGTGAGCATTTTCAAAATAAGGGTACTTGCATGAGTTTTAGAAGAACCCTTAAATTGTTCCTCGACTAAGTACTCTTTAGCATTCTCAGATTCACGAATGGCTCCTCGAATGGCTGTCGTGATAGAGTTTTTCATAATCATAAGGGACATGTGGTTGAATCGCTCCCACTTTTCATAAATAGATTTTTGCTCAATTGAGCTTGTATCTGTAAGTGGAGCAGGATGATCAACTCGTAATGCATAGTCCAAATCCATAACGCCGAGAACAATTTTCACTTACTCTTTCCAAACAGTAAAATTAGTTCCATCCAAGGCTTCAATTCTAGAGAGATACCTAGAAATACTTGTGACAACCCCAAAATAGGTTCATTCCACCCAACCCATTCTGAGTCGTCAAATACATGGTACAGAAAACAACTACAACTTTATTACAACAATTATCGTGCAAAATATAACAACACATATGCTGTGAGTTTGGATACAAATATATACCAAATGTGAATCATGTTCCAACCGTGGACATCACCTCACAATAACACCTTACATAAAGGTATAGTCAAAAACTTTTTTAGAAATTAGAATATTTGGGAAGTGCTCAAGGAAACCTTCGTACATGGGAGGCCACGCGTCGAGGTTATGATAGATATCATATGGCCACAGAATTATCCTTGGTTGACCCAATAGACCCCAAAGAAAAACGAGAAGATTACTATCATATTCTTCCCAATGGTGAGTCTTCTCTTGACTTATCATTATCTCCACTGTCTCTAATTGAGAATTATACTTTAAACAAACACCAAGATTATATAGGTAGTGCCCATAGATATACTCAGCAAGTGGATGAGCACAACCCTGTCTTATGATGACACGAGGTTGTATGTCATTAGACATCTTGTATGATAGTGACAAAACACCCTTCCAACGTTGGGTACACCTTACCCTATTGGATTCACCAAATATAACTACTAAATAAACTTTTCTATACTGCTTCGGGAGAACATCCACAGCTAGAGACCACCGTTCTATTTCCCCGTTACCCTCGCTCGACCCAGCTATACTCTTATTACCTGAAAGGAATTGTGAAGCAAAAGGGTGAGCACAACTAGCTCAGTAAAGAATATCATGACTAAAGATAATTAAATTATCAATAGCCTTCATCAATAATAAATCAGAGATTTAGAACATATGGTAAATGATAAAAATTTCAACCATAGTTGCAGCGGAACGAGCAATCCATTAGAAGAGTCAAATAGACTATAAAGTCTATTATCTTCTCCATGTTAAAAATCCACCAACAATATTTTATCCATGTAACATCACTCAACAGTTCCTTTCCACAATCATATGAATAACTCATAATCATAATTATGACTATAAATTTTTCTTCGCACCCAGGACGAAGAATATTTTCATCACCTGTCTTTACCTGAAACATCAAAGATCATGATTATACCAAATCACAGTTCCTGTTCATAATCATGCTAATAAATCCATCTTCGCACTACGACCAAAGATATTCATCAATAAACCATCTTTGCACTACGGCCAAAGATATTCAACAACAGTTCATCTTCGCACTACATGCCAAAGATATTCATCAATAATTCATCTTTGCACTACAGGCCAAAGATATTCTACAACATGTCATCTTTGCACTACAGGCCAAAGATATTCATCTACAATTCATCTTTGCACTACAGGCCAAAGATATTCATCAACAGTTCATATTTGCACTACAGGCCAAATATATTCATATCTCAAAGAAATATATAATCATTTCAGAATTTATATAAACAATAATTATAACCATGTTGATCAATTCACCTTTGCACTTAAGCTTAAGATATTCAATTATAAATTCAATGGTCATGATCATACCAGTCACAATTCAACTTTGCACTACAGGCCAAAGAGAACCCTAGTCATGATCATACCAATAATCTACCCATCTTTACACTCCAGTGAAAGAGAATTTCAACATCAGGGTTATAAAAATGTTATATATGATGATAAAAATAATATGATCAACATATAGTTTTAATCTCAAGAGTAATAATCGTAACTCATGAATAGTAAATCGTGAATAGTAACTCATGAATAGTAACCCCGACACAAAAGATAGAAATTCCACAATAAAATCCATACCAATATTTCGGTATAATGATATTGAAAGAATAACATTACTTAAATTTATAAACAATTTATTTTAATTGTTTACACTTTACTAATTAATGCATTTAATCATCATAAAATGCCAACTCTTACAATTTCATCATCAATAACCAAAACCCTCATCAAAAATCTACATATACCTCATATAGGATTCTCAAGCCATAAAATCCTATTTTCCAATTTTCTTTCTTCACAAAACATATTTAATTCATTTACTCATAACTAGACTATTTTCATGAAAAATACCAAATCAGTTCCAAAAATATTTCTTTTCTGGGATTTAGCATAATATAGTCCCATAGTGAACATATATTTTTCTCAGAATTTTTAAAAGTCATTTACTATTTTTCATATGGCCAAAATAGCCAAATATTTAGACATTTATCAAAAATTGTACTTTTGTCTAAAAATTCTGAAATTTACAGAGTATACTTCTATCATATACATGTACTCCCAATAAAAATTTCATCAATTTTGGAGTTAACCACAAGGAATTATAAGCTGTTACTTTTAAAATAGTCTTTTCTCATAAAATTCATAACTCTCAATCTATACATCCAAAAATCACCATTTTTGGATACAATCAAGAAAACTCATCAAAATATCATTTCAAATTTTTCCAGAATTTTTGAAGCTCAGAAAAAATACGAAACTGAAAATCATAACAACCCTTAAAATCCCTTAATATCCCTTACCTCAAAAGAGCAGTACTTCTGACTGGATATCGGATATGATGCTGAAGGAAACTTGCACTAATGAATAGCAACTCACCAAGTATCTAAAAACTCACAAAATATACTTCATAATATAGAGAGAGAAAGAGAGAAAACTTATGTTTCTGGTGTGATTTTCAATTCTAACTTAGCCCTCTATTTATAGGAAAATTTTGGTAGGTTTGACCTGCAACCTGATGGCTTTACCTGCTACTATTCCCACCCACCACATTTGAAATATAATTCAGTACATTTCTTCACCAACCACAAGTGGGGCCCACCAATTCTAGAATTTTCCACCAAAAATAATTTATAACCTGATTTCCGAATCAGCCACCTCTTAAAATTCATAACAAATCATACGTTCATTTTTAACGGTTCAAAATTTATGGACATATACTCAACTTATATATGTATAACATATTCAAAAATTACCACGATCCAACGGTCGGATTAAAAATTATAACCCCCGCAAAATATCTCAAAAACCTTGATTTTTAATACCTCCATTCCCACAAAAATACTGATAAAAACCTCAACATTAACTCCTTCATTTTTAACCACAAAAATATATCCCTCATTTATATCCACATAATATAAATATTTCCTTATCATATGAATCAATAATTAATTATTCACAAATAATATTACAGAATCACATTTATGACAACCAGGCCGTTCCCAGGAAAGAGGGGGCTTCCCAATAAGGATTTCTCCTTACTGGCGCGCAATTAGATGACCAAACCTCTCCTTAGACAGAACTTTCTAGACATTGCCAATAATGTTATCTAATAATACTATTCAAATAATATGAATTATTGATCTGATAATGGGAAATACTGTGCAGCAACAATTATTGAAACAACAATAATATAAAATATCAACGCAACAATTATTGAATCAATAAAATAAAATATTGAACAGTAACTACTGTAACAATTATTGAGTAGTGCCTTCTTACGTAAGAATCAATAATTTCAAAAATACTGTGCAATACCGTGTGCTACTGTGCAATAACGCGTATTACTGTATTTTAACCACCGGGTATTCCAACAGTGTTAACGGTAACAACTACGCCGTTATTTGTAAAAACTCAAATTTGTCGTTTTCCTTCACCCGACAGTTATTCGTTATGGGGCCCACAAATAGCTGCGCCGTCGTACGAATATTCTCTGACAGAAAGAATATTCCACGACCAAACGAATATTCCCCGACAACAATGATTATTTTATAACCACTTGCTTATTTTGAAAAAAAATTCATATTTCACCCATAACTTTAAAATTTTATCAATTTAACCATTTACTGAATAGAAAAATTGAATACTTTTATTTCATAAAATTCGGGGTCTTACAATACTAGTTTGAGTCAATGCTGAAATACAATCAAGCTCATAAGCATGCTTACAAAAAACTAAAAGAAATCCACAATGTACAACAATAATTAATAATTAATCATAATAAAAATCAGCTGTAGAGTAAGCAGTTATTTATATAAAATCTATTTACAACACCCAAAAATATATTGTAATGAGATGTTGGTGCATAATTATTATTTTTTCGTTGGCCCAATTAATAATACACTAATAACATCCCCATAAAATAATGCACAACACATTTATCCACGCATCACCGTTGGGTAGAAAACGAAATAAACATGTTACTTATGCAATAAAATTCCATTTAATAAATTCTAATTCTAATTTTTCGTTGGATAAAATTAAAATATTCATTTATTAAATGTAACATTATGCGACTTTTCTTAATCTTTAATTGTTTCAATTAATAACCCTATGTTGGGTTGATTATTAATTTTTAACAATAGAGTCACACATACATGTAAATTATTATTATCAAACTCAATTTTCTTTAAACAACATATTAATCAAGTTTGAAAATTAAAATTATTTATAATTTACATGTAACAATTTAAAAGCCCTAATTAATAATATATCATATCATGTTCTACAATATATATATATATATATATATATATATATATATATATATATATATATATATATATAAATTATGAACATGAATTGATTATATTCGCATAAAATCTAAACTTAAAATATAATGACATGATATAAAAATAATATTATATAAACATAATCAGAAAAACATCCTTAACCATTACTAATTGATTCAAACTCCCATATAAGTATGATAAGCAGGGCATATGGCAGTAGCCATGAAAATGCTATTAGATGAGAAATATGACAACTCCCACATAAGTTTCATCACGTAAATATGATAAGAGAGCATATGATAACAGGGCATAACCATTATATGAGAACTAGTTTAACATCATGAAAATATTAAATATAGGAATTGAGATCATAGCACATGAAAGCACTTTACTGTCATGAATATAAGAATTGAGATCATAGAACATGAGTAAGGATAAAAAGGATAATATTTTACTTCCGAAAACTTCTTTTCCGTTAAAATATACCGAAAGACCTTATATCATATTAATAAAACTGTTCTACAGGATTAATCTCACTACCATAACAACACAATTAATCTATTTTATACAATAGCATAACCATGCTCTGATATCAGATGTTAAATAAATTATATTGGAACGTGTTATTTCATAGAATAAAAATAAAATTAATAATCATAATATCAAATACTTAGATGAATTGAGAGAAGTCATATATTTATGTATCATGCTTCCGCTACGCTTAATGTTGGGTAAAATCTAATTACGCACAACACGCAAGTATACATGGTCAACAAATAATAAAGTGTAAGTAGAGTATCGTTCCCACGAGGAATTATTAATACAAATTACCAAATACTAACTCTTAATCAAACTAATTTTATTTAAACAATCAATTTAATGTTATAACGTAAATTATTTAATTAAATTAATTCTAATTACCCCTAATTAAAAATCAGATTATGGAGATTTAAGATCACAACTTCACTTATTGCTTCACTTAAATTAATACACTTCTTATCAATTATGCTCACTATTCTGAATTGTTAATCAAGAACACATCAGTAAATATGATCATCTCTCAATGCATCATACTCAAATAAACTTAAATTCACAGATGATAGAATTAAGAATAATACCATAATTAACTAATTCACTATATCTCTATGTGAATTACAATTAAAAAGGATTTTAAGCACAAGTTCTTTATCTAATTACATGTGATGTATATCTCTATCCTA